>VZTL01001882.1:15167-30182 GCA_013400535.1 Scopus umbretta
GGGGCCGGGGGCTCTGGGCAGCGCCTCGGCGGGTCTGGACCGTGGCTGGTCTGTACCTCAGTTTCCCTCGGCTTCAAAGCGAGCGTTATCGCACCTTCCCCCTTCTCGGGGACACTGCCAGGAAAAGTCCGCTGATTACGGAAGATGTCCGGGAAGGACGGGTAAGGGACAGAGAAAAGCTGCTAAGGGCTGAAGAAGCAGTTCTCTCCTTTCCCCTCCCTGTAACAGGATAGCGTGGAAGAGAGACTTAAATCTAAAGGGTCTTTACCTCATTAGCAAGTGCCTGACTTGACACTTGCATTAAATCTACATTTCACATTATGACAGATGTTGTGTTTTCTTTGAACTGAAAGGGAGGAACGTCGTTTTGGCATTAAAAGTTACTCTGAAAGTGTTAACATCCAACTTGAAGAAAGGTTGGCAACTGGGAAAAGACATGCTCTACCCGGCTACATGAAAGCCATATGAGAGAGTCTTGAAATGTTGATTTGGCTTACTTGTTCTCTAATACCTTACACAAGGCTATTTCTGAATCTGAATAGTGGCAAAGTGAATACTTCATAAAAAGTGGGATTAAAGAGCTGTGGATTGTGCTCAGTTAGCTGGTATCAGAGCTGACCTGGAGAAGAAAGGGAAAAGAAGAAGAAACTGTAGTCACAATTGCATTTGCTCAAATTCTTCCCAAAAGTGATTACATGGTGTCTGTTTCAGCTTATTAAACTGAATCTGCTCTCACAGATGTTGGGTATTCACTAAACCACTACTTCCTAATCTGCTAATTCCAGATAAATAAACAACTAAACAATATTTTTGACAATAATATGTGGTGAAGTAGGGATGCAACTACTGTCCCTGGGGGATCGTAAGATGCTTAACGTTGCCAATTATGTCTGCGGGGCAAGGGTTTGGTTTGATTTTGTTTTGCTCTAGCAGACAGCGGTCTCTAAACAGGCTGGATAACCTTACACACTCGGAAAGCCCTGGAGACATTATTAAACTCGTCTGCATCCTCTTCAGCTGTACTTCTTACCAGGATTGTATTAGTAACTCTGCATTAAAAAGGCATAGTGATCAGAGAAGTGGAATATCAAAAAGCCCCCCAAATTGTGCTGTATCATCCTGTGTACTGACTCGTTGTCTAAAATGCAGCTCAGTTCACGACTGCTCTGTTTGATATTGGTCAGCTGAGATGCAAACTCAACAGGGTTTTACCTCTAGATGCTTCTAACCAACATGAACGACGGTTATGTGCAGTACAACTATTTTGCGTTGCGTGTATGTTTACACAACACTGTGTATTATATCTGTGTATAAATATACATAAGCAAGATACTGAGCATTCATATGATGTACAGGCCCAGTTCTCTTATTTTTTATGCCTGCGAAAGTCAGGGATGCTTCTGCTGATGCCTGTCAAGTCACAACACTGTAAAATTGACATGATTAAGGGGACCCCTAATTGCGTGTTTTGTACACAGAGCACACACTTATCTTCAAAGACTCTTCAACGACTTGAAATACAATCTTTCATCTCTGAAACCAATGGTAGCAATAGCCTTCAAACATCGCGCGTGATCCTGATTTCACACAGAAGCTACTGCTGATGTTGTGGGATAATTTAACCACCACACTTACGACTGCAGCCAGATTTAGTTTGCTGCGACAGTTTGTAACAGACTCTTCCACCGCTTCTCCTCTATCCAGACTGCCATCTGCAAGGAGTTTAGGTTTTAAAGGCTGAAATGAAAAGCTGCACTGGAAGAGCTGTACCTGAAATACTGTAAAAATAATGCATCATAAAACAGATTCTCAAGTTGACTCTCAAACCTGTGAACTTCTGCTAAGGTCAGACTGACCCCACTCAGAAAAGACTTCTAACAAAGTGAATAATGCTTTATGGAAGTAACTCAAGACAATCCTAATATGCAAGATTGATTGCAGGTAATTGTGATATTGAGAAATAGTCACTCCTGGTTTGTTCCCACAGTTAGCATGTCCCTTACTTATTAGCTCCAATTAGTTTCCATGGTAGCCAGCAGCGGTTTTTAAGCCAGGGCACTGAGCTTCACTCGGCATTTCCTAGACTAAAGTCACCACCTTTCCTCCAGCGCAGATGGCCTTGGCAGTTTTGTGCAGACATACATACACGTTCACACACGTGCACTTCTGCTCAGGAACCTCATGTAATTCTCAACTCTGGCATTTTCAGCTCTCAAGAGTAATTAAAGGGGATCTTTCATGGTTCCTGCGGCAACCTCAGTCTATCTCCACTGCCAATATGAATAGAATCTGCTTTTTTATTTCCTTGAATCATGATAAGTCTACCCTGGATTCCATTAGTTTTTAAGACTTTATATAGGAACAATAGCAGTTGTAGATCACAGCTATAAATGCACAGACAAGCCTACGGTCAAATTCTAGCCTAAAATGTACACATGCAGAGGCTCGTGTTGAGTCTGGGTAATATATTGATGAGATATAATAAAAAGGTGTGATGAGATATAATAATAAAATCCTGAGTGGCAAAGAAAAAGTAAATAAAGAATTACCAACACATTTTTGGTTTCTCTTTAAAGACCCTGGCAAACAGCAGGTTCAAAAAAACACAGAAAGATGTACTTCTTCATACAGAGCACAGTGGAGACTTGGAACTCCTTGCTGCAGGATGCAGTGGAGGAAAAAAAAAATTACATATATTGGAGTGTGTGGTCAAGTTCATGGAAAAAAAAAAATCTACTCATAGCAATTACATACAAATACAGAACTTCTGGTACAGAGAATCCTTGAACTGCCTGGAGAGGATCCTGGACAAGTACCATTCTGTGCTTGTCCTAGTCTTACACTTTACCCCAAGCATGTACTGTTTTCCACCGTTGGAGGATGCCAGGCTTAGTATACCCATGATTTAGTGTGGTACAGCTGTTCTTACTTTCTTAAAGAATTTAGCCATTGGTAGTTTTTGGGCCTCATCATGGGTAGTATAAGAGAGATGAATTCCTTTTAAGAACTTCAGCCAAGATTTTTAAAGGTTGGCTCATAAATCCATATTTGGGAACCTAAGCAAAAATGGTCTGATCAAAAGTATTGAGTATACAGTAGTGCTACTGAAGTCAGCAGTTAATTTTATTTTTCTCCATATGTAGGCACTGCAAAGACAGACATGGGCTCATGTAAAATTTGGGTGCTAAACCCCAAACTATATTCTGTGCAAAACTCTGCTCAGGTGTTTCCTAACCCAGAGTCACCTAAATTACACGGACAGATGGTCTTATAAAAGCATTCCTCTGGCACCTCTGTGCATTCCCCCATGCTGAAAGCCCATGCCCAAGGCCAAGCAAGATTCAGGAGTCAGGCATTCCTTCACTTCAGTCCTCTGAATTGTTTCTTTGGGCTCTCAGAGTGCACCTACCAAACTTGGAGAGATTTGAGAGGCATGGTTAAAGATCAACTCTTTCTCCTAAAAACTGTCCAGAGGAAGAAAAAATAGATAGCTTGTGGGACATGCAACCAAATACCCACTGGCGTAGCTTTCTACTCACTGTGCCTGTTCAAGCCCATTCATGTGAACATAATATTCCAACAATGATTATTCTGTGTGAAAATACGATAAGGCTAATGTGCAAAAAATATTGAAGGTTCAGTGAATCACATACAGTGCAAGTACAGGAAAATGTAGGATTCTGTATCCTAGAAGTGAGGATGCTAGTTTAAGTGTTCCAGAACAATTTCCATATTTCCTGGGGTAATGTACCTTGAAATATGGGCATATACATGTACTTTCCCAGTATGAATCTGTGCATATGCATACGCACAAAAGGACTGCTTTAGAAATGCATTAAGGGTGCAGTTCCAGACTCCTGATTACCTGCCTGTGCATAGCTGTTGTGGGATGGAAGAGCCTAGCCTTCTTCAGTTTTTAGAGGAAACTCTCCTGCCCTCTTCAACTTCCCTGCAACAGAATCGGATGGTATGGAAGTTATACCCAACTACAATTTATCTTGGGTCTTCAATGGTAAAAATAGGTCCCCTGAGGGGTAACCAAAACAGAGGAAAAAGTGCAGGTGAGACAGACAAAAGTTCATAATTGACTCGATTTATCACAGGGCTTTACAAGTTGTCAGATTGTTGTCACCACTACCACTTGCCCCCTGAAGAAGATTAATGGTTGCAACGATCGTCAGTCCCAAATTTGTGTTACTTCACTTACATCCCTCCCAAAATACTTGTCCTCCTCGGTTACTGTTTCTTCTAAGGCAGCTCCCTTATTGGTGGATGCATAGTAAGTCAGTACCAAGCAAGACCACTGCAATAATGAAAAAAAGACATATTTCTTACCCTAGCAGGAGAGCTGGTTAAATTTGTCATAGCTAAACTTTTTTTTAAAATATCCTAAAAAAGAAGAAAAAAAAACAACAAATGAAAACCCTGCATATTTGTCATGTCATGCTTAGGGAAAAAGAAAACAAAGCCAGCAAAAGTTTTTCCAGGCTAGGGCCTAATATGACGATTTAATGCACTGAGAAGCTGTGGTTCTTCCCTTCTCAGCTGCCAGTTGGCCAAGAGTTCCAACTCCAGCACAGTAAACAAGTGATCAGTGAGTCTGGGAAGAGCTCAACACACCAGACAGTTGGAAAATAGAGGCAAATAAAGGCAGGAAAATCAACAGACTTAACCAGTCAGCACAAGGTAGGCGATCCCATGCTCAGCAGTAAGGAAAGTGCTAAGGGGAGAGTATATATGGAGTCTACAAGGCTTTAAAGTGTGAGAACTCAGTAAGCAATGTGCTCTCAGAACTTGTGCTGACTTCACATTTTTGGACAGAGTTCAGTTTCATTACTGAAAAAGTTTGAGGTAAACCATCCAATACTTAACAAAAATTGAAAAAATGCCAAAAATTTAAATGCCAGAATGTCTCACAGCTTTTAGTGTTAATTATTAGTAAACTGATGACCAATGGTCATCTTTAAGTCCTTCCTTCTTACATAATTCTCATCTTTGCCCCTACTCAAAACTTCCAGCCTGAAAAAATTGCAATGACAAAGAATGAAGGACTTGAATGACTCCTAGGTTAAACTCACCAAAATCAGTAAAACTTTCAATATGAAGGTTCCCACTTTGAGTATGCCTCTAATATTGCACATAGCCAAGGTACCACTTGCCTAAAACAACAACTATGTTCATGATGTTGCTCTGGACAGAGCGTGGGAATATACATAGTTTAACATACAGATTCATTTTTTCCTAGCGAGTCAAGGAAGCAACAGCCCCTGTAGCCCTTTTATTTTTATAACAACAAAATATAAGCAAATCCCATAACACTCTATGAAAACATTTCATTTAACCCCTTTGTGATCTCATCTCAAACATCATGATGAGAATATTTGGAAGCAGAAAGACCAGACACATTGCAGGACCAGCAGTACCTCTGTATAGCAATTTTTATATGATAGCAGGGACCTTTCGGTCTCGCTTCTGTTCTCACTGAGAAAACAGGCCAATATGCTTAGGTTGCTTCTTATGCATAATTAACTTCATAGTTGCACCTGTTAAGACAATTAACCTCAAGGAAACTGGCACCTAATGTAAGCACCTAAAAGTTAGCAGGTAGGCTAATGCAGCCATAATAGCTGGCAGACTCACTCAAGGCCCTCTTGACCATAAATCTTGATGTAGTTATAACACTTAAGTTAAGCACACACTAAAATCATAATACAGCCCCAAGTCACCAAAAAAATGATAAGGCAGTATCCATTGCATGGGTGAATGCATTTCCTGGACCCAAGTTTTCTTAGTGTTGTCCTGGGTGCCACTGGTACCATCTCCTACCCGTGGAAATGCCGTAAATGCCAATATCCATACCAAAAAAAAGTATGTATAGGTAGATGATACCGATATGTAGAATTAAATATATATTCATACATAAAATATATGTATGTATAGAATTATATGCATATAATTCTACATCCAAATTCTTGTTGTTGGGCCTAATCAAGGATATCATAGATTGAAAACCAAATACAAACATCATAAAACCATATGTTTATAAACATGACCTTTAGAACCTTTAGAGAACAATTCAAATGTAGCCAGCTACTTTAAGAAAAAAGAGAAAAAAAACAAAGTTAATATGCTTATCCCACTGACCCAAACCACTTTTCATTCCCTTTCTAGGTGCCAAAAGCCCAGAATGTCCTTACTCTACTGCCAAAACCTCTAGTTCACCTCCTGAAAACATCTATGGCTCACATCTCGTGTCAGTATAAAAAACCTAATTGTAGAGAAAACTAAAAAAGTGAGGACAGAGTAAAAACTGAAATGTAATATTGAAAAAAGCCAAGAGGGAACTGTTAACATGGGGTAGAGAGTTGCTGGAAGACATCATGATTACTTTGCAGGTCAGAACAATCCCTCTGGATGTATAAAAAATCTCAAGAACAGGTGCAGGTCCTGTATCGATGTTGATGAGGGGCTTTAGTGATAAAGAGAAGATAAATGTGATTTCTTTCCAAGCAGAGCTAGTTTTAGGCAGGCATGAATGATGCCATCTGAGGGGCCTACTGAGCTGTCATAGCAGTGGTTTGTTCGGCAGTACTGAGTAGATACAATTGTGATGTTGCAAGGATGAAGAAAGGATAGACAAAATTCAGTGTCATAGTACTGGCAGAAAGATTTGGGGGAGAAAGGATGGAAAAAGTCATGGTATTTTGAAAACCAAGAAGGTAGTAGTCAAATTTCAGGCCAGGCAAATGAGGTTGAGGGCATTCAAGCTGGGTAGCAAGGAGTTGGAGGATGTTCAAAGGAGGTGGGGAAGGTTTTGAAGGGGTTAGTGAAGGATTTTAGGGGAGTAGTTAGAAGAA
Source organism: Scopus umbretta (assembly GCA_013400535.1). Taxonomy (NCBI): domain Eukaryota; kingdom Metazoa; phylum Chordata; class Aves; order Pelecaniformes; family Scopidae; genus Scopus; species Scopus umbretta. Next base: position 22,025 of record VZTL01001882.1, read on the forward strand.
GGGGGTGCTAGCAGGGTTTGATGTGTTTCAGGGAGGTTTTCACAGAAGACAGAGTCTGAAAGAAAGACATTGGGCTGCAGAGCCTGCTGGCTGTGGCATTTCTGAAAGGCTGTGAGTGAGAAAAGAGATCCTGACCCTTCTGACAGTCTTCCCCTCTCTGCACTTTCTCTTCAACTTGTGGCACAGGAGGATCTTGTTCTTCATCCTGATGGCTTCCTCCTTTCTCTCTCGGTACCCACAGCTCTTCCCCACTGCCCTTTAACACAGCAGTCCCGCTCCCTCCCTCTACTTAGGCAGTCCCTTGGCACTTCCCAGACTGTGGCCACCAAAGTGGAAGGGACACAAGAGAGGGGAAAGGGGCAGGATGGAAAGGGGCAAAATGGAAGCCTGGTGGAAAAGGGTTTGCTGTTCCTGATGCCACCATGGGCCTGAGTGGCCCTTCAGCCCTTCCTTCTCGTCAGCTCTCTGCTCTCTGTCCAAGCAAAACCTACTACAGCAGCAAAGGGAAACTCCCAACAGATAGTCCCATCTGCTGTCCTTAGGCTGACACTTACCCAAAACCTCCTCTTATGGCAAATATAATTATTATTTACTCTCAGTGGTAATTTAGGGCGCTGAATCTTTTCCAAGCTTGTGTCAGTGAAGTTGAGTTTTAAAAGGTCTGGAGCAGGAAGTTGTAATATTTGCCTGGCTGGACTATTTTGTTTTTATTTGAATTCCACATTTGGTTAAAGGGAGGGAAAAATATTTTTCCTCTTCATTCTGGTATTGATCAGTGGGAAGGTGGAACCTGGTTAGTTAGACTAGTATAAAAGGCAGAGCCGTTCTTACTTCTGTACCATCCTAGGGAATTTGGAATATTTTTTATAGTTGGCTCATTCTCCTCCCAAGGCTGTACACATGGTTCTAAAAAAAGGACAGAAATGCCATTTTGCAACTAGTTTCAAAATTTGTTTTCATTCCACACTTTAATAAACCTGAGGCCTTTCTAACATTTTCTTCAAACTGAATGCTACCAGAGAGTCACTTTTACACTGAAAAATCAAAATTTGCGAAAGAATTGTAGTAAGGCCTGTGGTCTGACATGAAGTCTAACACCCGGCTCCCCAGAGGCAGCTAGGAGCTGCACTCCATTTGCAGATGATGCAGCTTCAGAGGGCAAGTTCACATCCAGCAAAACCCACTGGAAGTGACAATCCATCCTTTTCCCTTGCTCCTCCTGGTTCTTGTTCCTGCTGACTCCTTTACATAAACATTAGCTGACCACTTACTTTTGGTTTTTTTTACATGGCTAAATTTCAGTGAGGTTTAATCAGACCGTAAAGCTATGAAAATGCTAGTGCCAACACAAGAAAAGGCAGAGAAATGTACAGCAAAGGGAGAGAAGGAAGAAAATATGTCTCCTCTCAGAGACAGTCTCAGCTTAAATGAGTTTAAGCTGATCTTAAAATCAAATTTGGGAACTCACACAAACTCCAGGCGTGTCAGACTGGTGAAGTTTTACAACCGTCATCTACTGAAGGATGACACTAGGGACAGAAAGTGCTCCAGTAATGGGCAATTGTCCTACTACAGGAGATGAGACCTGTCCCTGAGAAGCTGAATTACCTCAAGAAGCAATAATCAGAAAAAAACCACTTTTTTTCAGGCACTAGCCCAGGTGCTATTTAAACCCGTCTCATCGACAATAAAGAAGTTTTCAGTGGAGCTGAGTTTGATTTCCTCATAGTGATAGACTTAGACTGAAGTTAGTGTCTGTGACATATTTGTTTGAGAGACGAGAGGAGGCTGACCTTTCCTGTCAGGAAGATAGCTTGACACAGGAACACCATAAGTAGCCTTGGCTTATGCTGGAGACGTATTCTGCCAGAGTGCCCTTTTGAGGTCATCTTCATTAGGTCTCAAGAAGGCCAAGATGGTATTTTCCAGAAAAATGAATATAGAGGTTTTTAAACCTGCTGTAAGGGTTTTTAAACCTGACTACACCTACTATGTGCTATCATGACTGCTTCACAGGCAGTAAAATGGTCTACCTCAACCTTCTGAGAAGAAAAAGAAATTTTATTTTCTATACATGTAAATATGTATGTATACATATACACACCATCTTTTATTTCCTTTAAGATTTTCCCTTTTAGCTGAGAGTCTCTGAGCAAAAGAAAAAAGCTTTTGACCTGTAGTCTTTCCAGAAGCAGCTGACAGCCTCAACTAAGCTTTGTGCTTTTACAGCCTGGCCCTGCAGTGGGACCAAGCAGACAGATCATTTCACTGAAATGAATCACGCTTATCCTTCCACAAAATATCCTTTCACGCAAATGAAACCACAGTTAAGAGAGCAGTACCTGAATCAGCTGTACTAACGTGACAGCCGATCAATAGCTGTGCCACAGCCCTAACAATAAAGACATGCCAACAAACCACCCGTTAGAGCTAACTGCAGATCTTGATCCCTGCCTGTCTCATGTGCTGGTGTAAAAGCCCAACAAGTGAAAACAGTGGAGTTTGCTGACTATTTTAGAAGTAGTTTGAGCTAAAGATCCGATCTGTTTTCTTGTGATCTTTCTTTCACTTAAGAAAATCAAGAGGGAGGTATTTGAATGACGGTAATCATTGGCATATCATCGGTCATTTTTAACAATAAACCTTTCTACTTGTGGTGAGTTACCTATTTAAATAAAAATTGGTCATTTTTATTGGGACAGCACAGTTTCCTGCAGATTTTTCTCCCATTCGAGTGTTATTCCTGAAATTAGCACAACCTAAGGCAGCTTGTGTTAACTCTTTCTTATGCTAAACAGCCCTTGTTAGTTTAACAGAACAAAAGCTTTGATTGTAAGTGCAAATATGTGTGAGAATCTAGAGTCAAAGCACATTGGTGGCTTTTTTCTGAATGACTTGCTTTGGTGCAAGTTTCCAAATAAAGATTTAATTGCACCCACTTGCATCAATTACAATATCAAAGCGCAGAAGTTATAAAAACAGAAGGTGCATACACAATGGCTATTTCACAGCCTGTTTTGAAAACAGATTAAACACAGTTATAATGATCATTTCTTCAAAAGAATTTAGAGATTATCAGAAACAGAACAGACTGTGGATTTTAATAGATAGAAAACTCAGTCCAAATTCATCATATCCCTCCACCCCAGTCTAGTCTCCTTCACAGTATTCAACAGAATAGTTAATGGGTGGTTTTAACAGGGGGGGATTTGAAACCAGGAGATAAATACGGTTGCAGTACCCAGTTCTTAATACTGCAGTGCCTGTGGTACCTCTGGGTGATCTCATTTCCTGCACTTACGCTTTGACGTAATAACACTTAGCACTTGTACATATAACTTAGCAATTCATTCTAACAACCCAGATACTCTTCACAAGCCCCTTGGATTTGAAAATAGCTATCTTTTTCCAAGGCAAAATCTGACTCCCAGGTACTTGAAAGCTCTTTGTGACACTGAAATTTCAATATCTCTCTCAAGAGAATAAAAAAAAAAAATGCAAAAGAACAGAGCATCATTTTATATTTTGAATGTTAATAATCGTAAAGACCTTTGTTTAGACCATAGAAATTCCCTGGAAAGTATTCTGATACAGATTGTACTGCAGAGTACATATTAAAAACAAGATATATCGATAATACTTTTCAGAATCATAGGCCTAAATTTGAAACTCACCTAGGCAAATTAAAAATGTTTAATTAATACAGCGCAATACTTATTAGATCAAGATATGAACATATATAAGTTCCACTGTATATTGATTCGTCAAAATTCAGGAATATACTGAAAGATGTGGAGAAAGTTGATATAATGATTGACAGAAAGAATTCCTGTATGAACATATAACAGAATGATTAGGTAATTTCATCTTTTTTACACAAAAATTGTATTTTCTGAGGTTCTTGACTTCCACAAGCAGAATGACATTATAGAACTCCCAGGCAAGGCCCTTCATAGACCGTGTTTTCTGAAGACTCTTTCATTGGAGTTTAATTCTAATCGTTTTGCCAAAGCAGCAGTCACTGCTGAGAGTGCTTCCCATCCCAAATTAAGCCTTAGGTCTTGTCCACAGGGTGAGATCTGGACCATTTTGACTCTTCCTAAACACAAGCGTGCGGTCTCTCAAGTGTCCCCAGTGCTGGGACAGGGCACATCACTGCTTTGCTGTCACAGTCCCTTCAGCTGCTTAGAAACTCTCTGCTGGCCTGGGGCACCCTGGTTTTATGAATGCAGAAGACATCCCCCCATATGCGAATAGCACTTGCATTGAGTTTACCTCTGAAAAAAAATCTGTTCCAATGTTTTAGAAGAGTGAAAAAACCTTTTGGAGAAATTGCTGCCTCCTAAATTTACTTGGCTTTTTACTCTCCTAAATCTTAAAGCTGAATTCTAACAGTGGTTTAAATAATTGCAAATTTCTCTGAGTGGATTAAGCATTTTAATCATACTGACATGAAAAATATCCGGTGATATATCCATTGCATAATTGAAACCAAAAATTAAAATCTTCTAAAAATATTAGCTAATTTAGAGTGTCAAGGACACAAATTAAGGACATAGAAGGATTAGCAATTGCAGCCAAGGATAGCCAGGTGGCCAATTCAAACACATTACAAAACGTTTCTATAAAGTAGAAAACTGCCATGGTTTCACATCAGATCGTATTTCTGTGCAGTTCTGTCACTGTCTTTTTTTATATTTCAAGCAGTCTCAGGAACAAATGAAGCAATTGCCTACATCTTCCACAAGTTCAAGTGGTGGCCTGACGGGTACTCTGATGGACGTCCTCTCTGTGGTCCCTGCAGAGCCGCTTCGCATCCTCTGCCGGGCAAAGCCGGTGGCTCGGGCACAGGGCGGCAGCCGGTGCACAGCCGGTGTGGGCTGTGCGGAGAGATCAGCCACCTCTCACAGCAAACCTTACTGGAGGAGACATAGGCAGAAAAACCTCTCCTGTGCACAGGGTTGGAACCACGACATATTTTGTTTGTCATAGACTCATCCCCGGTGACAAGCAGCAGTTTCAGGCAAAAAAAAAAATAAAAAAATCTCCCTATACAATCCTAATACACCTGCTGTCACAAAGGGGAAGTACGCGAGGTGCCCTAGATGACAAGGGCCATGATGACACCTAGCTATTTCTCCTGACTTTGGTACATGGCAGGGAAGCTAAATGGGTCTCGGATGTAGGGTGGTGTGAGGAACGGGGTGCCTGTCATACTGGTGTCCCCCCCCAAAGGGCAATGAGCATGGGCCAGGCAAGCGCCTTATGTGTAGCATGACCCCTGAGATCACAACTTCTAATCATTTCCCTTCGCTTTCATACTCTCCCGAAAACATCTCGCTATTGTTTTCCTTGGTTTATATGCATATGCTTTAGCCTTGAAATAATAAACAGACACAGGGAGAAGGATACACTGGTTTAGAGAGGAGATGATTGAGTAACTCAGAAACCTTTGAACAAAAGAGCAGAAATTCCATGAAATCGTCTACGCGTTTTAATTACCTGCTATTCTGGGGCCAAGATGTTTCAAAGTCAAATGACTGTAATGAGCCTTTAAAATCTATATTTGGATAGATAAACAAATAGCGCTGAGCGCTGCTGTTGCCTCCACCTTGTAAGGGATGAGCAAATGGCTTCCAGGAGATGTGCAGCCACTCACTCAGGCAGGCGAGTCAGTGGCTCTGGTGAGCCACCAGTGTAAATGAAAAGCGGGGATGAGAACTAGCTCTGGGAAAGACCCTGGCATAGAAGAGTTACACAGTTTATGCCTGCACATTTCCAGAAAGAGCAGTGAAAACTGTGTTTCCTCCCCCCAAGTAATGCTTGATTCCTTCTTTAAAACACAGAACTAACGAAACTTGAAGGAAAAGTGTCTGAATTAATAAAGGCTATTGGCAGAAGAGGGAGAATGTTTTTGGGCCGCGGCAGAATAGAAATGAGCACAGAGACATTTTGCTAACCAAACAGTGCGGCTAACCTCAGGGGCAGAAGAGTGAGGTGCTACACTTAAAAAATGCATTGTAGAGGTTTTCTCATTTTACACATTTAGGGACAAGCCCAGCAGGACAATGCTGGTGTGCGGCCAGGAGATTTACTCTGAATTCACACCAGTGCCACAGAGCAGAATTAGCATCGCAGTCTCTGGGGAACAGCTCCCTTTTGGTCAAAGTATTTTACAGATAGATTGCCAGGAACTGAAATCCAGTGGAAAAAGCAGTTCCCAAACTAGGACTCACCCTCTGGGAAAGAAGAGGGGGGGTATGAGAGATACTGGCAGGGTTGCAAGCTGAGATGAGCGGCTCTAATCCTGAATGCTGGATGCTGGATGAGTTGGGGAGGAAAGGGGGAGAGAAGGGTCACGAAGAGTAGAGTTAATTTGGGAGGGGGGCACGGGAAAGATAGTTTGGGAAATGCTGTGGCAGAAGCCTTTTTTTTTTTTTTCAAATCCCTTCTTTTCCATTGTTGCTTCCTTGAACAAAAGCAGCCCATGCAAAGACAAAGGCTTAAAACTAAAAGGCCTGACACAAAGTTCCTCATCTCAGTATCAAATATCTCCTGTGATATTTGCAATTCTTATACCATAAATAGAAATGCTTGAATGCAGAGCTCATTTCCTGGTTTCTCAGAAAACGACATCCTCTTCCTACTTGCCAATTTCCCACATCTCTCTGTGCTTAGCGCTGGTGGCCTGCCTTTCCCCACCATTGTAGTTGTTGTTCTCTTTTTCCAGCAGCCACAGCCTCACATTCGGTAACCTTTGCCCTTCCATTCGATCGGAGCCAAAATGCCACCTTTAGAAAACTAACGTACCAGAGAAAATGGAAATATGAATCTGGGCAACCCAACGTGCTATTATCTTACCCTGTTTGTCACTGAGGTTTATTTTCTGGAATTCACCTGTGGATTTTAAATTCAGGAAAGATTTTCTAAAGGAACTGGAGCATCTGAAGACTCAGGATCTCCTTACCAGCACAGCCCCCTTTAAAACTGAACCTCTACCAATGTGGCAAATCTGAAGCAGAACAAATATTTACTGAAAAAGAATAGTACTTTACCTGCAGGCTTCTTTGAAGTCTTCTTGTCACTAGAAATTTCACTGAATTATCTCGCCATCCCCCAAATCAGCTTTCCGTTGACACAAGAGAGCTTCCACCTTCTTTTTGATCCTACAAGTGAAGCCATGTGGAAATGATTGAGAGTGACGTCACGAGTTCAGCATTATGATTTAAATTCGGGATCAAGCAGGAGGAGGGGAAAAAAATTACACGCATCCATGATTACTGTGTTTGGGTCATTCAGATGCAGGCTTAAAAAAGTAAGATCTTGTCTCAGTGAATATGAAAAGTGCCATGGAATATTTTAATAGTAACTTTTACTTGCCCTCATATATATACATCCAAAACTTTGGCTTCTTCCCCAGTCTTCCATTGTTTATGTGACTTTTTGATCACTGTTGTCAGTACCAGAGGTAACTGTGTTTTGGTGATGCTGTATGTAAATAAGTTTTAGACCTTTCAAAAGGAGAAGCATGTGTTTCCATAAGCTCCAGGCCCTTTCTGGCCTCTCAAGTTGAGCACCCAGAGCATGAAACGCTCAAAACCACTGAGTTTAAAACACTCACCCACAATTATTACTAATTACAGTAAAATTCAGGTAAGTGCCTGGAAGGTGACCTTTTCAGAAAGGACATTTACATACAGAAAAAGTTGAACAAGTAAAACAAGGGTCAGAGAAGAAAGCTTGCAGGGAGAAACTTTGGGAACTCTATCTGCTTAGTTCATTACTACAGAAGACTAAGAGGATACTGGCCAATTTTGCATCAGGAGTCCACCAGGAAGAAAGCTCCTCAGTTCTTTATCAGAATCGGGAAGAATGCTGGAGGCGAAATGGCAAGGTGCTACATACATGATTTTTAAGCTGAAGTAATGCTCCACTGGAACTCACTACCAAAGAAATACCGTCTCCTTGTGTCACAAAGACCACAAGTGGCCCCTCTAAGGAGACCTGCTTTAGCCAGTCTTGGATTCTGCTTTATTCTGTGCTTTTTACTGCATTCAGATCAGAGAAAGCTGGGAAGAATATGATACACAGGACTGTTAGTTCACTTTGAATTGTATAAATCTAGAAAGACCTTGGGAATTTCTTTTCTTTTTTTTTT
>VZTL01001882.1:30224-58686 GCA_013400535.1 Scopus umbretta
TTTTTTTTTTAAACCAGAGGTCATTAGAATGTGAAGTTTTCCTATAACACTTTTATGGCAGTATGAGCCACGAGGGTTAAGGACAGAACAGAGCCTGTGGTAGGGTATGAGAGGACACCCAGAAGCATTACAGCAGGCATGCAAGTGACCTGGGATCTACATGGAGAATTCAATTCTTTGAGCTTGCAAGCAAGATAGTAGATTCATATGTTTTCTTAAAGGGAAGTAGATATCTTTTGCCATCAATGAATAATGTTCATCTCTAACCTCTGATTCAGCACTAAGCTCATACTAAAAGTATATAAATATTTCTCTGTATGTGAATATCTAGATGCATATACAGTCCATGACTAGGCAGTATTCATTAAATCTCCCTTGTACCACACATGCACACAACACTGGAAAGTAAATGAATGAGACAAGAACTTTCAGCCACAATGCTCCTTTTAATGTTTAAGCTTTTCCTTCCTCCTCCAGGGATATTCATGTCAATGACATAATAAGACAAATACAGCCATTTACATATCTGAAACTGTGCATGAAGTGGGATAGGAGTCTTATGCTTTCTCAGAGGGAAGAAGCAGAGTAGTTCTCTATTGTGCAGCGCAAGCTTCAGTCCACAGTTAACTTCAACAGAAGCATCGCCATGATCAGTTCAAGTAAACAAACAAGAAAAACCATTAGTCAAAACCAAACATAGCACAAAATAATTATACGACTTTGGAAATACCTGTTGTACTAATTCACAGCTGATATTCTTGCTACTGTGGAAAAGCTTCCTCAGAGTTTTCTGCAGTAGAGCACAAAATGTTGCTAACTCCAAAGGTGATTTACAGTTAAGATCTTGGTTAATCCATCTGACTGCAAGTGTTTACTGTCTTCCCCAAGTAGTTCTTTAACTTGAGCATTAAAGAAGAACCTAAACTGAGATGTGGTCTTTATGAAAGCAGTGCTTCCAAATGGAATAATTTGGGAAGAGTAATACAATAAGCACAATTTTTCAAATATAAAGACATGCATTATATACGATACATGAAAAATAACGTGGATATTTGCATCAGTCACATTCTAGTAAATATAAAAGATCACATGCAAATTTATTTTCAGAAAAATTTCATAATTTACAGAAGAAAGATAAGGTTAATAAAAGTTTATAATGTCTAGATGATTATACATATCACCAATTTTATTTATCTGTTAATTGAATTGATTCTCTTTATAACTTACTCTCCATTGTGTAAAATGGCAAAAAGCCATTGCTTACCATGGAGGTGAATATCTGTCCTCATATTGTAAGTATGGCTTTCATATTGTGGTGTTAAATGTAATTTGCTGAGTGAAATGCACTTGAAACCAAAGACCTACAGGGGACTCTATCTAGGAGTTACCACCCTGAAAGAGAGACGAAAGTGCCTCCTCCATCCAGGAATTTCCAGGGCGAAGGCAGAGAACTGGCAGTAGAGGCAGCTGCCTTCAGCAGCAGCCTGCAGGGAGAAAGTACAGTGGTTCCACACCTCATCTGCCCAGCTCTCAGTCCCATGTAGGAGGGGAAGCTCACTTTCTTCATGGTCTTGGGCTTATATGTTGAATCATTTACAGCATGTGCTTGGCATAATATGCTGGATTAGGACTAATTCCTCATTCCCTATTCCAACAACCTTCAATCCAAATAGCAAATGTGGGAAGAAGCTGTTTCCAGCAGACATGGAGAGTAGGTAGCTACAGGCAGTCATATGGTTGCATCTTAGCAGGCTGCAGCTAAATCCTCCCTGCTGAAGGCATTACAAACTCTAGCTATATCCATCTTTCCTGCAAGACATCCATGATGTTGGAGCACAGCTGGGGAGGACATGATGCACATGTCCTCTTTCCAGGCACCTCTCAATACCCTTTAGTTAGAGTTTAGTTTAGTTTAGAGGGGTGACAACCTGTCAGTCTTCAGGGCCAAAAGCTGGCCGAAGGATGAGGTCCCTTATTGTTCTTTGCTAAGCAGATGGAAACACTTGCCTTGCTGGAGTTGCAGTAACCTTTCAGTGAGTATTTCTGTACGTCTTCAGCCCAACACAGAGTATATACTATGTGTAGATGCTTCCGCACAATGTGAAGTTTTCTGAAAGTCTAAGTCCAGGGCTATCTTTGCATTGCTTCTAAATCACCACAATGGCATCCAAGTTTCCTTCCTTGCTCCCAGTTTTCTTCTAGATCTCCCCTGGCTTTCTTAAGCTTCACAGACCATATGTCTTTGACGGACCCACCCAGTCATAAATCCCACCAGTCCCTGGGTTGTAGCCCTTGAATCTAACTGCTGTAGCAATTTAATTTGAGCCACATACTTTCTGGGACAGCAATTCCATACTTATTTAAAGCCATCCAGTGAGAAGGAACTCTCTGAACTTAGACACTGACTTCAGTGAGGATTTTGCCTGCGTATGCACAGCAGAACTGAGCTATTAACTGCTGATAAAGGACTGAGTCTTTGAAATATGCTTTGTACTTTGATGTTTTTTTTAAGAAGGAAGTTAAAAGAAGTTAAAAGAACATTTAGTTTCAATGATCAAGTATTCAAAGCACTTAGAAGTTCTCAAATTAAGGTGCAATTTAATAAAGCATGTGTCACAAGTTTAAGACTATAGTTGGGGATATACAAGAGAATCCTGAAATTTCTCAGGTTATCATAATTCTGGCTGGAGACATTGGCCTGAGTTTTTATTTGTTTTCAACTGTTTTGGTAACATCTACATGGGTATTTTTCCCCAGGTTTTGAAAAAAGGAAAGTTGAAAAACTGACAGGACATTGATGTTCCTCCCAGCAGAGGTCTATAGCAGATTTGTGTTCCCAGCTTCTTGAATGAAATGGAGTAGGGTATCATGCCCTTTGTAGACCAGCTATTAAGGGATGGAGAAGAGAAATATACTCTGATAGTTATTTATTTCCTAGTCAGGGTGGAATGTTCATAGGTCTTCCATTTTTAAAATCACTCTTCTACTTCTAAGCCATCCCAGCGTCCTTTGACTCCTATAGACATCATTCATCTACACGCCTGTTTTACATGTTTATTCCTGTCTCCTTCAAAATCTGCAGCTTTGTATATTAGTTAGGTTGTTTCTTCCTCCTTCTCCTGTTTTATGGGAAACAATATGTTAAATTCATACATAGTCTCCTTTCCAGTCCTGTAAATATCAAATAATGTCAGGGGAGACCTGTACCTCTGCTGCAGCTCTGGGAAGGTACATGATCAACACAGCTGACATCAGAGCTGCATGAGGATGGAGCATGTTCAGTGCACTTGAATTTTTTGCAACTCTGCAATTTTCAAATATATGTACTTCAGCCAGTTGTAGATAGATTTTCAAAAGGATGTCAAGGAATAATACATTCTTATTCTCTGTTGCCAAGTTTTTAGTCTCTTGTTGGGAATATTCTATTTTGTATACATAATTAAACATCCCAGCCAAAGCAAGACTGGTTTTATAGCCCAAATGGTTATCACATTTCTCTGGTCTATTGTTCATATCCTTGTTTCCAATTGGATAGCATAGCAATTTTTAATCTGGTGTTCTAGATTTCAGGTAAATGATGTAACCAGCAGGCTTTTCTCACATATCCATGAAAATAATTCCAGGAGATCATTTGTTTGTTCTAAAGTCGACCAAGCAAATTTTCATTTCTTGGCCACATGTAGCCTTGAAAAGTGTGCCTTCTATAAATACAACTGATACAGACTAATATTAGTAGGAATAGTTTGAAATAATTCTTATCATCTTACTAGCAGAAACAAAGTCTTTACTCCTTAAATGTCTGACAATCTAAAAATCTAAATTAAAATCCTTTCTTCACAAACACTTGTATATCTGGGGCTTTAATCGGCTCCAGTTAAGCATTTCTTTTTTTTTTTTTTCTTTTTTCTGCTGCTGTACACATCAAGCTTCAAGTTCATTTTAAAAGATCAGTATGCTATATCATAAGACAACAAACCACTATACTGCAGCCATCTGTGTTTGTTCCCTGATGAACAGGAGAAGGTTTTTAACCAAGGCTTTTGTAATTCAAAGGAAATTCTCAGCTGAAAACATGATTAATCTCCCCATGCTCGGCTGATGATATATAGAATAATAGAGGATGACCAGCCTTTCTGTTCTTGTGGACACATATAGATGCCATCTGGGATGCTCTGCTAGTTGCCCCATTTTCCCTCTGTATTTAGCCTCCCGTGTAAGAAGGAAATCAAGAGCAATGATCACCTCAGAAATGACTGCACTAGGTGTGGTATCACCATCACCATGAAGTTTGGGGGCAGGCTGACTGAGCTCTTACAACCTCTGGGTTTGCCAGCTGATGTCAAGCACGGAAAGAAGCAGGCATTTGCAAGAGGGAACCTTCTACTCCTGCTTAACTTATCTGAAGTGAAACTCTCTAAATGTTGGGGAGGGGAGGGAGGAGGTGAAAAGAGAGGGAGAAAATGAATGTTATACCTCCCATACAAGTTTTACATTTGTTTCATAAAAAGATATTAAGGCACAAGTCACCTGGTTTTATAATTTTTGTACGACATATTCTTTAGGCAGAGCCCTGTGAGACCTAGAAGCTTTTGGGATTAATATAGCAAAATCTGGAGAAAAGTTGGTGTGTTTTTGTTCTGTTTTGTAACTGACCACTAATTCCCTAAATTAGTTTGTAGTTAACTCTTTGTGTAAGTGTGTAATGGGCTGCTGAGTCAAATATTTTACTGACTTCAATTTGTGATAAGTATGCTAGTCAAATGTTGTGGTGATGTGCATTACATGAGTTGCAAAGCAATGACTGAGTTACGCCGTCTTCCCCATGGAGCACTAATAAAAATCTTTACACTTTACAAACCATCATAACTCTGTATATGCCACATGAAATAAGGTATTAAAATGTTTTAGAGAGCTTTAAAAATTTTATTGGTACTTTTTTGGTATTGCTCCACCTATAAAGCTGGACTTCCTTAATTAGTAAGAACCTAGACTCAGGGGGAAAAAATAAAATGTCTGGGAAATACTGGACCCTTTAAATTTTAAGTACTCCAACTATAGTAGGTTTTGTTGTCACACAGTTAAATGAAATATGCTTAGACCAAGTGGTCATCCATCCTAGGCAGAACGTTCACACAGATTAGCCAGTACATTCATCTGGGGTTTCTGATTTAATTTCAAAGTGAGATTAAGTTCTTGATTCAGAGGAATTATTTTAGTCTTCCCAGGATCTTGCTGCTCATTAAAAGATCACTCCACGCAGAAAAACCATTAGCTATTCTATATGTCATAACAGTATTTGGTCAAACCATTCCTAGCTGAAGACAGATGGGTCAGCAACGCTCTTGTCAGAAAACTTTTCTCATGAAAGGAAGCAGTTGGACATTACAACTGATTTAAAACTCACAGAGGAGCATATGAATCCTACATCCCAGAAAAATCAGGCAATCATGTTTTATGCAAATGCTGACTTCCCCTCCTCTGGTTGTTTGTCGGATTGACATGGGCTTGAACAGAGCATTGGAATCCTGCACACTTCCAAATGAGGCCTGGAGCCATAGATGTCTGTGACGATCTGTAGTTTAACCCTTTCTTACAATGGAATTTTTCTGCATTGGCAAGTACCCAATTTGCAATGTATAGATTTCTTAAGTTGTACCAGGGACTTAGTTATGCTTACATTAATTCTCAAAATTTATGATGCTGGAGACCTCCATAAAGCAGCTTCTGCTTTACAGGTACATGAGTGGAGTGAGGAGATGGCAAGCAGCTGTGCCAGCCCCCGCTGAGGGGAGCAGCTGACTGGGGTGAGGCTGTTGAATAATGGGGAAAGCGTACCTAGGACCACTTCCCACCACAACACCCTAACCCCACTTGACCCTTGCTGTAGAAGCTTCTCTTGGCTCTAACCCCAAAGCCCTGGGTCTCAGCTGTGGTTTTTTTCGCATATTGAGGACACAACTTATGTTACAGTCCCATAATGGTGTTTTACCACTACGAGTTTAAACAAAAGTATCTTGTTCTTCTCTTCACTGACTCAGCTAGCTACCACGATCTCAGTAACAACTACTCAGTTTTCTCTTTCCTTCTGCCTTTATGTTATTTTCTTCAGCTGAACCAGATAGGCAAATTCCGGGGAATGGGACAGGGTGCCCTTTCAGCTTCTCTCTGCAGAGAGTGGCAGGTGACTTCTCGCAGCTGCCTCTGCACCTGCTGCTCACCCATTTTTAAGGCTAGGATGCTACAGAGACTCTGAAGTGTCACCCAGGTTTCCCAACAGTGTGCCATCCGAAAAGCATCGGGGCAAATGCTGAGGATGATTTCTTGCTTAGGATACCACTGCAGTGCAAACTACCCCAAGGAAAAGATACTAGGACGGTAGGAGCAGGACTTTTAACAGTCTCTCAGAGGTTACATCTGCACTACAGCTGGAGGTTTGATTGCAGAATACCAAATAAGTTTAAAGTCACTGGCGAGAGGGGGATGGTACTTACCACAGCAATGACACACCAGGACTTTGTCTATTCAGTTGCTGCTAGCAGTACTCCACTGTTATCAGGATGTGAGATTAACTCTAGCTCTAATACATGCATGTGTCTCTGACTGCAATGCAGACAGTAAGTACATGGCAGGATCTGAGGGTGGTTTAGCTCTAGTCTACTGCTCTCTGAATATCTCTGTAGGAAAAGGGAACCAACAAGTTCTCTGTGGAGATTATGGTGGAAACTAGTCATATTTTCCAACCACCAGATCTATGGAGTAGGATCTTTTGCCTAATTTATCTGAAACTGTCAAATTTAACCCTTAAGATGCCACAGTATTTTACCTCTGCATGTGAAGTCTTGCTAACAGCTAAAATTCAGGGCCTGGCAAGAAACACCACACAATCACTTCGTGCATAACTGATGGTATAAGAAGATAAACAAAACATTTTCCATACTGACTGAAACACTGATCTGTATTTTTAAGATTTGGTGACTAGGCCATAAGGATGTCAGTATAATCCCTCTATTTGGGACTTTGCACTTCAGTTGCTGCTTATCCAATACACATTTCTGGCATGTAAATAGGATTTGAAACATCTGCATCACACTTGTGGAGTGTCAGCTGGACACTTACACTTTTCTGTATGCAGTTCCTAAGTTTTCCCCTGCAGCCTCTTCCAGGGACCATCTTTAAGTCAGGAGGTGAAAGGGAGAATATGGTAACTTCAAAAAGATTTAGGAATGGCTGCTGTAGTCCAGAGCATAGCAACAAGCAACATATCATACAATTCTTTAAAAACGAAATATTCCTCACTCAAATAAACACCCATATCCTGTCTGCAGGATGAATCAAAATTTCTTTTTGCTTTGTCTCAGATCCAAATTACTTTTTTGACAAAAGAAAGGTTATTATTAAAGTATAACCACTCCCAATACAGTGGCAAGTTTTCTAAGAGTCTCTTTTTTCAGGTAAATGAAGCTGGGTGGGATGATACGTGGCAGTGCTCCTCTGCCTCCAGCACACGTTCTGGCTGTAGTTTCATGTGCTAAGCTGGCATCACCTCCTGCTTGCTCTCCTTTGCCCTGCTCCTTTCACTGCCTGTCCCCCTCTCTCTTCCCCTTCCTCATCTCTTGCTTTCCTCCTACACCTGTCTTGTGGCATTAGCAAAGAGATTTAACTCTCCCAAACCCAAAGAGAATTGCCCATGGTTTTGCTGCCTTTCCTGTCTGCTTGGGAAGTTGGATTAGCTCATGGAGGGTGGTAGCAAAACAAGGTGGTGGGAGACCATGATAGAGAGCAGGCAAGGACGAAGATCTGCAAAGGAGGAGCAGGACCTTCCCCCTTGGTAGAGGTGAGAAGTTTTCACCTAACTCCATGCCTTCGCGTCTGTCTCCATCAGACGCAGCAACCACAATGGAATCATATTCCATTGTTACCCCTGCTCTTGCAAAATTTAAAACAAGAATTATTATCCTTTTTGTTATCTTCCTTGCAAGCTATGAGGTACTTTGGGAAAGAAAGTAGTGAACTAAATGAAATAATTTTATTCCACTTAAAATGTACCATATAGTGCCATAGATATTTACTGGAGAAAAACCCAAATGGAGAAAAAATAATTTAGAAATCTTTTCTAAAGGATTTTGTTAGAAGAGTGTAAAAAGATTGCTACTTAACAACTCTCAGGTGTAAAAATATGATGGGTTAAAGATTGATAGTCAGCTGCAAAGTGACAAGTGCTTTTTGGGTAGCCTAGCAGTCCATAAATAAGATGCATAAATGCTTAGGCACCCCAGTATCTCCAGGTATCCTCTGATTCCTTCTAAAGGACCCATTTCATGCAAGATTGCCTTTCCTACATTAGACAAACTTACTGGCTTTCTGCAGCTCAGAGTTCTGGTTTTCAAGGCTGTTGGATGTTTGGAGATCCTGTCGACATCTCTGGCTCTTCAGCACTGCCTGTCACCACATCTTACTCCCATTGTGGAGCTGTCAGAATGGCTCTGATCCTCTGTTGAGTAACTCAGAGGAACCACAGGCTAAGTGGGTAGCACTGACAGATACGCATTGATGTGGATCTCACTGGCAAATTCAAGGACTATTTTTGGCTTTTCATTTTTAATATCCACAAATCAGCAAGAAGTGAACTGGAAAGTGAATAGCCTTCTCCAGTAACATTAAGAGGTTATACTCCTTAAAATGTTTTCTTTTTTGGAAATGTGAGTACATACAGTTGAATGACTTAGCACAAAATACCCCATACATTAGCTCAAAGTTGAGAGCAACGGTAAAACCATTGTCCATTAAAACTAAGTGCTTTCTTGCTTTCTTTTGGCATCTGTCCTATAATAAAGTACCTTATGTTGAACTGATCTCCGTTTTACTCATGGGGACCACCACAGGCTGGGAGGATGGAGTCACTCAGCAGGAGAGAAAGCAGTACCAAAGCCTATGGCTAGCTTAAGCATATTTGTATATTTGCATATTTAGACAGAGAAAGGAATGGAAAGCATTCCCCCGCCCCCCCTTTTCGGTGGCTGTCATTTTGAGCATGGCTAGAGGTAAGATGAGGTTAAAAGTTCAGGAAAGAGAGAGAACAGAGAACAACATCCTATGCACAACTGCGACAAGGGGCTTAAAACCCTTCCCAGGCATTGCCATATACAGTACTCACCACAAGTAGTCCCCTATACTGTCTGTCTGTGATTACAGTTCATTTCTCAGCCAGGAGCAGGGTAGGACAGTCCTGAGCCTGGGCAGGCGACTGTGCTTTCAGCACGCTTTGCTGGATGGATGAGACCTGGCATTTCCAATTAGGGCACTCACACAATGCAGCGGCCAGGCCATGGCATTGCCATGCAGCCCAGCTCCTCAGCACAGGCTCGCTCCCGCAGCCCCGCTCCGCCGGCATGGTAGCTCCAAGGTAAGGATTGTGCTCCCTGCCTTGTATTTCGATTCAATAACCATAAGGAAATTTGCATTTATTTTCTGTACACGCTCTCCTCCTCACAGGGAAGTGCAGATCGGGGTCTCTGTACAGCACATTAGTGAAAGGAGGAGGAAGGACTGCTGGTTTCTCCCAGGCTTCTCAGCTGCCATCAGAAAGCAGAACTTCAAAATGGAAGGGGCAAGTAACACCCCACCAGCCGACAGCAAGCAGACCTCCCTGGGGAGGCACAGAGTTGCCTCCCTGGAGAGGCAGCAGGTAGTGGAGAGTGCTTGTAGTGGGAAAGGGATGTGCTTTTTACTTTGTTTGGGGTAGACTTATCCTTTATTCTGATACGGCTGGAGTAGATTTAATAATGCTCATCAAAAGTGACAAATGATTCACACAGCAAACGTTGTTTGTGGCTGAATGACATTGAAACATAGATGATTAGCTTGCCCCAGATTTGCTAGCCTTGAGTTTCTGAGGTTAGAAATAAAACGATTAGCATACATTGGCAGTGAGGAAGGCCAGAGCATAGACTCTGTGTATTCCTGAGTTTCACCATTCCGACTTCCAACAGCAGAAGCAATAACCCAGGGACCCCTGCCTTTTATTTCTGTTTAGTCTGTATGGGAGGGAATAATTTTTTATTCCAGTTGTTGCTGGAGATTTGTATAGTAATTCACTGGCTGAAATCTAAGCCTTATCTCAAAACCTTGCATGGTAGTATGTAGCTACTGCCACTCAAAGCCTTCTTGCAGCTATCAAGAAAACTGCTTTGGCCTCATGAATATTGCCAGCTTTGTGGATGCTTTGAGGAGCATCACATTCTAGAGAAATCTGTTGAAAATAATTTGATCACTTTCATCTCCAGCTCCCCACCTGCAACCTGCCACATTTTAGTGGGCACTTTATCTGTTATGCTGCTCCCCGACTTCTTTACCACAGCAGAGAACCTGCCAGCATTTTTTTTAGTCAATATCATTGAGGTTTTTGTTCATTGATAAGAGGAGATTTGCTGTACTGAAATAACAACAGAAAGCTTCTAACAGGTGCTGTGATAATTGTTCCTTCTAGCAAAGATCTAATTCATATGATAATCTGTCATCATCTGGCATTTCATCCTAACTGATTTTTAATGCTATATTGATCTCAGCTTCCATAATTGGCCTCTTCAAATAGTTCACTTTCGTCTTCTCAAAGAAAAGGGAATTGCAGGTTTTGTTTCTTTTAGCCTCTTTTACTAACTGGTATATGCTGCTGTGGAATTTACTTCTGCATAATATTTTAGGGGGGGGGGTTTAAGCAGAATCTACATTTCTGGAGCCTAAATAAAATATAGACAACTTGCATTTGATCTTGAAATCCTTATGTAAGCCAAGATTTCTTACTTGAGAAAGGAAATTATAACTGGAGAAATTGAATGGTCGTAACTTGCCTATCTTTAAAAAGCCATGATTTGATTACTTCACACAAAGGGTGTCACTCCTTATAATACCTCAGCTGGAAAAAAAAAGATGAAGAATTGTCAATTAAAAAAAAAAAAAGAAAAGGAGATGCTTGCAGGCTTTTGTGAACATCTTTCTGAACGGTTGTATGCTAACTTATATAAATCAGCAGCCACAGATGCAGTAGCTGAGCTAACAAAGACGTATGGTGCTCTGTGACCCTCATCATCCCTGTGCATCCGAAAACAGAACTCAGAACTATAAGGTTACTGTGAATGTGGAAAATGGTAGGCAGTCAGCTCTTTCACCAGACTTAGCAAAACCATAAGAATAAACGAAAAGTGAAAACATGTCACCAGTTCTTTGCACAGGGATGGGGGAAAGGGGCGAATTTTAGGTCATCTAACAGCTAATATACTACAGGGTGGATTCCTTCCAGAGCTAAGCTTGTGATTTCATTAATCATACACACTAGAGCTAATGCTATACATTACACTTCCAGGATTTCCATAGCAGGTTAGAGCTATAAAAAAGGGAAACAGTCCCCAACATTGGGCACACCATTAATAGAAATAAAGAACAGGAAAGTAATTGCTGAAACAGCTAGTCGGCTGAATACTGAAGAAATAGTGAGTGAGCAATTATCAGTTTGTAATCGATGTGACCATTACCCTCTTCTATAGTCTCTTTCTGAGCACATCTTTTGCACCTGGCACTTCAGCAAAACAGCAGCTGAAAGAGGACTCTGTAACATGTCCATAATAGACTGCTCCCCTGCCTTCAGGAGCAAGTGGCCATTTCAATGGCTGCAGATGTTAATGTAAGAATGGTCACTGCTAGGTACTATTCTTTAGTCGTAATGCCAGAGCCCTTGTAGTCAACAGCTTGAGCTCTTTAATTCATGATACAGTCTTTATGCTAAAAGGCCTCAAGGAAACACTGATAGCTTCTGCTTCAGATGTTCTCAGCAGACTGTGTAAATGATGTGTCGGTTTAGAAGGTCACGTAGATGTCCTATCTTTACTGACAGTAAAGGCCTTCATTGTATTTTTCTGATGCTGTCTGCCTAAATGGATATGCATGTCAGCTGGGTAGCTTGCTGAATTCTGAACGCAGCAAAAAAAAGCCAACTATGTTATAACTGCTTCTCATTAAACTGCTAAATTGAATACTAAAAGGTAGCTTAAAATCAGGTGTGTTTAATAAAGCTGTATTTGAATTGGCACACATACGGGTCCCATGTGTTTTTCAGTTTGCTAGTGTTGCAAGTTTATCATCTGTATTACCTATGCTTAAATGTTACTTCACTCCAATAAAAACAAGCATCATTTACAATTTCTATCAAACTTTGCTAAGTAAGTCCATGACCAGATTCGTTAGCTAACAGTTTGAGGCAGCATAACACAGCCGTTGAATTTACTGTATCTTGGAAAGTGATTTATGCCTTGAGATTAGATATGGGTTTGGAGGATTAAAAAAAAAAAGCAACACAGGGGCATGAAGAGGGGATTTTCTGTAGAAGATATATTTTTAGTTTGAACAGAACTGTACAGAGCACTCATTCACCACAGTTCAGTTTCCTTGTTAAACCTGCAGAAGTTCTGGGAACTAAATCACAAGGAGGAGTTTAATCAGTGCAATTATATAAAAATTCCACATTGAAGAAAGCTGTGTGATGGGATCTGTTGTGAGAAAGAGTGTTTTCCTGTTTCTTCACCAAAATTTCACTGGTGGGAAAGAGCATGGAGACCTCTGTGGCAAGCCTCTCCTGAGGGCTCCCTGCCCAGGCCAGGAGAGGGGCTGACATCCTTCCAGGTCTGGCCATTTCTGTCTCTTCAGATCTGCTGTTATGACACAGGCAAGGGCAAGTCCCAACTCCGACAACAGATCCCAAAACAGATCAGTATCCCAGCAAGACTGTATAATGCACATTCATAGCCAGACTGCCAAAACTAACCTTGGCCATAGGAATTTGGTGGCCTTGCAACTCTGGAGACATTGCATTCCTCAGATATGATAGATTTCTTGAAATATGAATAGCAGTTTTACAGATTTGCCTCAAACCTCCCTCACATTCAGTCATAGAAGCCACTCCTCTGATTTGGGACTGTACCATACCTCCATAGTCCTTTGTTTGGTTGCTTACATGGAAACACAACAATAGGAAACTATTTTATGTAATTCAGCAGTGAGAAGGAGAGCAAAGTAGCCAGCATCGTGTGATCATCCAATTCTCTGGACCACTGTCAGGTAGTGGCTAGAATATAATTTGGTCATCTCTACTTTGCAGCAGCACCAAAGTGCAACTGGTTTTTACCTTTCCTTTTTTTCAGATTATGAAGCTGAAATAACTTATTAGAAAAAAAGAATCTGAATTTTAATTAGTATTCATGCCCACGGTGAGATAAATTTGTGCTTGCAAAGGCTTCAACAGATGTTTTTCATTGTAATGGCTGAGATCCAGAATCTTTTTACATTCTTATTTTCTTTCCTCAAACTGAAATAAGACCAGAGGTCAGTCCAATTTTTTTTTTTTTTTTTTTTTTTTTTTTTTTTTTGTTTTTTTTTTTTTTTTTTTTTTGTGCGTGTGTTTGTCTGTGTGTGAAGAAAGTGGACACATGTAGGGAAAAAAGAGCCCTCTAAATAGGAAAAATAAATCAGAAGTACCACAAACCAGGATAAACTCAGATTTTCTGAGTGATGCAGACATTTGGAAATAAAAGCCATCTGAAGCAGTAATTTAAAAAACATCACAACTTCTTTTGAAGTGAATTTTCTCAATGAGGAAAGCAACTTCTTTGGCTCAAGGAAGGTGCAGTGGCATCATGAAGCCCATGCAACTTTCCCAAATACTTCAGAAACCCATATAAACTGATCCAAACCAAAAAGGAAAACATAAAACAAGATATTTGACTCACAGACTAGCCACTAAAATGTCAACTGGTTACAGAATGCTCCACCTGCCAAGGCTGAAATCTAGGACAAAGATCCCAGAGG
Source organism: Scopus umbretta (assembly GCA_013400535.1). NCBI lineage: Eukaryota > Metazoa > Chordata > Aves > Pelecaniformes > Scopidae > Scopus > Scopus umbretta. The sequence goes on from VZTL01001882.1 coordinate 44,079, forward strand.
GGTCAAAATCCTGTAATCCCTACTCAGACCAAAGTCCTATTAACTGTAAAACTTCCCTAAAAAAGAGAAAATAGCTAAGTTATACAATGAGACTAGAGTTAAATGTTTTTTATGAAAACAACATGCTTGTGGAAGGTGCCAGGCTGCTAGTCCCAGAAAATAGAAGGCAGCTATAGCTGCGGGAGAAGTAGGACTTGCTTGTTCATCAACCTGCTGTGACCTGAGGCCAGGACAAAGAGTTCAGTCTCCCTGCCTGCTTAAATCCTTGGCTTGGGAGCTTTCGCAACCACCAAGTGTGATAATTAGAGTCAACCATGGCGTTGACACACGTGTACTAGGAATTGGGAGGAGACCAACCTCATTTTTACAAGAGCATCCCATAGAAAGAAGTTTTGGTTGGCTTGGTTTAATGACTTGATTAGAATTTGAGCTGATAATTTACAAGGGATAGGTGCTGTATCCACTACCGGTCCTCTAAGCCAGCTGGTTTTGTACAGGATCAGATTTATATAACAGTCCAGACTCAGCAGTGACATAAAAAAGGGTATAAATTTCATGCCAGGTGTAAATCAGTAATAAAGTAGTTACAAAGTAGTATGCCTGTACGCTGATTTGGCATTCCATGTGTGTGCAGAAGCAATTTGGTATGCTATGGGGACAAAATTCAGCCCTGGCATAAATCAATGGGACTCACATCTATTGAACACCAGAACTGAAATAGGACTCAAAAGCATTTTAGACGGTGTAGGAATTAGTGATGGGAGGGATATGTGAAGGGAGTATGGATGGGGAACAGCACAGAAGGAGGAAAGAGCAGGAAAGAAGCAAGAAGAGAGGAGCGTAGAAAGTGAACAGGACCTTCTCTGTTCTTTTTACTGTTCCTTTTCTTCAATTAGAACTTGATTTTTTTTTTTTTTTTTTTTTTTCCAAATCCAAACTGTGCAATAAATTGGGGAACAGCTTGGAAACACTTAAAAGCCTTTTAATGATCAGTTACACCTGATGAGTAACAATCATTCAGGTCAGTTCTGAACAAGGTCCAGAGACCTCTGCGGAATTTCCATCTGCTCACCGCAAACAGCTTCAGGGGAATTTGGCCGCCAAGTATTCTTGAATCCATAGTGTTATAGTCGAGGTGAACTGAGCCCAACGTATACAGTTTTCTAGACCTAGTTTCCCACAGCAAACAGACCCCGAGTGATAAAACTACAGTAACACAAACTCCCAGACACATGGAATGAAGGACACCGCACATCTGGGTGAAAACAGCAAACTACTAAGATGTAAGACTGGTAGCTGAAAGCCCGCATGGTTTTACCAGCTGGCTAAGGCAGTTCAGTTGCGACTCCTTTTATCAGGCACACTTGCATCACAAAACGCGAAGGAGAGCCGCGTGTCTCTGCTGCTCCCCTATATAAACTGAAGCATTCCTTGCAGTGTTTATTATTGTGCTGTGCAAGCCTAGAGGAGGCCAGCAAACAATGGTATACGGTATTACCTAACAGGTTCCAGATTATCCAAATAGTTTGTAAGTGGGCATGAGGGAGCAATGCAGAAGTTCTGCAAATTGTCACCATACATTTCAGACATTTATAAGCTCTCAGGTGTTGATCACAGTGGTTTATTTATATACTATGTGCGCAGTGCTAAGGTCCTCAGCACTAACAGGGAACAGAAAGCAGCTTTTTGTTATTTTTTGGTTGGATTTTTTTTCTCAGACTGAGCACTTGCTACCAGTTTTAGACAGCAGGTTTTGATATTTTAGTAAAAACTTATACGGATGTCACTTTCGAACAAACTTCCACTATGGAAAGCTCTGCAGACATTTTAGGCATGGGCATTTGTCTCATCATTATGTATAAATGAACTTGGATTATCAGAATACTCTGATACTTTTTCTGAGGCTTTCCAGAGCAGGAAACAATAAAATTCAGGATAAGGCACGAGTATGTGAAATCTCCACTGTCAGCAAGCTGTACGATTTCACTGCATCTTTTTTGTGCATACCACCTGCATTTTGTTTCCAAACCCAGCAGAATCGACTTAACTGTATTCAAATCACATTTAAATTAAGTGGCATAGTTTCTGAAAATGTTTCCTCACAACGTACTGAAAGGATGCTTATAATTGATGTGGTAAGTATAAATTTATTACAATTATTCACCTATCTGATCAACATCCACCCACATACTGTCACACCTTACTGGAAGCTTCATCTACATATACTTTGAGAAACACATTTAAAACCACAGAATGCTGTCATGTTTTGCTCCAGTGCAAAGGCTCTTTTATTCCACACTACTACTGTAGCAAATTGTAGAATAAATAAAAATTGCTCTTGGGTTCTTAAAAATGCTCAGGCATAGGCTTCCAAAGGCTATCAGAAACATAAACAAACACACTTCACAGCACATCACCGTCACCCACCAAAACATTGCTTGCTGAGAATTATGAATACTTCCATGGCAACAGGTAAAAATTAGTAACAGAGAGTGAAATGACAATAAATACTTTCCCATTGGTATATAGACCCTTAAGATTTTTTTCCCAGATCTTCCCTGCGAACAGAGAGGACAGAAACTTCAGGGGAAGCTCATCTCTGTTGTAGACTACACTTACCAGAATAAGGCTGATGAAGTTGCCTTTGATTAAACTCCAGACATTTCAAAGCCAGCTTCAAATAACATCCAGTGTATCTAGCTCCTGGCTAGACTCCATCAGAGGGCAAAAGCTGGGTGAAATGGCAGGTTATCTAACCACCTGCTTGAATGAGACATATCTAGGTTAAAACATGCACTACAGTAATCACAAGCTTTTAGTTTATTAGAGTCTTGGGCAAGGCTTATGCATGAGCACACAGCAAAGCACATGCGTTGTCAGAGCCAGGCTAGGAAATGTTGCAGGGCTGCCTTGACTCCCAGAAGGCTCCATACATTCTTGACCTTTCTGCTATCAAGCAATCTAAGCAGTCACACTGATTCACAGAGCCAGAGGGTAATTGGGACAAGAGAAAGATCCCACAGGATCCCTGACTGGCTCAGTTCTGCATAGCACAAGTTCTCCTGTGAAAGAGCAGACATGACCTCCCTGCCAGTCTCACTGGTGATATTAAAGTTTAGTCATAACGGATAGAACAGGGGATAAGAAGAAACTGATTGGCATATAATTATGTTAATCATGGCACCCATGCACTTCATTCAAGATTGAAGCTCAGCAGCTGTTTAAATCAGGTGTGTGAAAAGAAAATAATTTGGTGACTAACCTTGACTCTACTGTCCTTAAGCAAACAGGGATTTACTTGTCAGAAACACACTATCATTTGTTGGAGAATGTCATGAAAAAGTGAGAATTCAATATTTTAAAGCCCATGTGCAGTATCTTAATAAAATATTCTGCCAATCACGCAGCAAGTTCAAGCTTCCTCTCTAGATCAGACTGGGTTTACCCAAGGCTAACAGTTGGTTCATTTTGCTTCACCAGACAAATGTATATGCTACAGCAACTTCCTGGGTCATCAGCTTAGTCACCCTCTCACAGATCATGAAATTCCTTCACAAACACACTGTCCCTAAAATCAGAAATATTTTTCCCCTCTGTTCCTCTCTCCCCACCTTACTCTGATTCAAAGTTTCTTCCAGAAGCTGACTGCTCAGGTTTACGCTGGACCTGTCCATACCTGGCAGAGAGCAGTGAAGGAGCGTACATAACAGAGTTAGTTCAGCTTTAGAGCACACAAAGTTATGCCGCTGGTGACTGGGACCCACCAGATAAAACAGCCCAACTGTTGTGTGTCAAATAGCTGTGAAAATGGTGAAAATCCTTTTCTTGCTACCATCTCACACAGTAACCTCATGAAAATCACAGGACAGATGAGACACAGTCTCCAGTTTTACATTACTGCAGTGGGGCATAGTTTGTCGAAGTCTCCCAGGAATCCCTGACTTAGTTTCTCAGCAGCAATCAGTAGCATGTTCCAGAGAAAATCTTCTTATCTGCTTCTGGCTAGCTAGCATCAAGCTGAGGAACAGATGGTACAATCCTTTAGGAAAATGGAGATAGATGGGCTGAGGTGAATTAGACCATTCAGAGCTATTTATCTGATGAGAAATGAAGCCCTGAGCTGGCATCGCCTTTTCCTGAGGTAGCAGCGGCAGCAGCAGATGTGAAGATGAGCAGGTGCGAACGAGATCAGAAGGTGCCTGGTGTTGAGATGTACATCTCCTTTACAGCAAATTGTATGATGCTGGCCAGCTGACTAGCTGAAATTAGCACCTTCTCAAGGTTTAGCTATCAAAGCAGGAAGCTAGGTAAGACTGGGTGATGCTGACGGAAGAGGGAGAAGTCTTCGGTTTGAGTACCTTTCCAGGGATTTTTAGCTAACAGGGTTTTGTTAATCTTTTTTGGATTCTTGCCCGTAGCCACAGCAACTGAGAAATCACCACTTTCTCCAGTGACCAGACAAAATGCTGTTCCCCCTTTGTTAATAGAGCTCTGGCAACAGCCTTTATGATTTGATTATTTCAGTTCCTACTGTCGAGCAATCCAGCCTCCCTGAAAAAGCTCCAGTGAATAAGGAAGTAACAGCATTGTTGAGGTGTTCCCATAATCATCTTCATCCTCTGAATCGCCTGTTCAAGAGGCCTTCAAAGACTTCTGCAGAACTGGTCCTTGGCACCTGTTGTAGGTGTCTTATACAGAGAGGCTCCTCAGGCAGCTCCTATCTTTTCCTCCTGGTGAGGCAGAGCGGTGTGTGTGGGCACGGGATCAGACCTTGGAGGTTGCACGACGGCTGTACCCTTTCAGTGCTGAATAGCCGTGTAGAGCGTTGCACCCACAAAGCTCCTTCCAGTCCATGAACCGATGTATGCGTCTGGGCTTGGGACTGCCGTTTTGTCAGAAGCACCTTGCTTTTGCATTCGTATGGCTTTAGCTGTGCCCATAAGAAGGGTGGCTGGGGGGGCATGCTGGATCAGGCCCTGTCCCCTTTGCTCTAGGAACTTTCCCTTTCTGCCTGCCCAGCTGGACAAATGGGGAAGGAGAATGCAGAGGCAGGTTTCTCCCAAATGTTCTTACTCTTCTCCCCATTTGCACGGAGAACTAAAACAATTTTTAAAAAAAGAGAGAAAAAAAAAAAAGGAGAAAAAAAGCAGTTGTCTTCTCCCCGCAGCAGGAATCACAGTGTGAACAGCCACTGAGTGACAGAGTAAGAGTAGGAGGTTGGGCTTAGCTGCCTTTATTCCTCAGTGCATGTGGCTTACAACAAAGGCCATATGCCCTGATCCTAGACATCTTTAGTCTTCTAAGCAGTCTTCAGCATGCAAGTAGCTGTATTAAACATTATTAATTATTACAGCATATGGAGGTAAAGTTAAAAATGAGAAAAACCTTATCAGTTCCTTTAATTAAAATAGCTGTACAGCTAACCTCTTAGACAATCTTCGTAGACAGGAAAAAAAGATAAATTAATAGTCTTTTTTGTTGGGTGAGTTATTTGCAAGGCACTCCTGATTTCTGCACAGGCACTCATTCTTCATAGAGATTGAAAAGAAAAAGTTTAGAATAATACCTGTCAAACTATGAGGTTATCTGTGAATTGTTCATTTTGACCATTCACTATCAATGACATGCAATTTGTCCCATGAAATATTTTCTGCTATCTCAATGGGTGAGATAGTTTTATACAAGAAAAACAGCTGAAGAAGGCTAGGACAGGTTTGTGAATGCCACCAAGCGAACTGCTATTCAACAAAAGACATGAGACAGATTCTGCTCCTATTACTCTCGTATTTCTAAGGGACTATTCAATGTCAGATTGATCAAGTTGTCAGTTACAAATGACATCAAACAAAAACCTGTGCGGCTTATTGATGAGTTTATTTGCAATGCTGTGTTTTCTGTTCTTTGCCCTTGTTGAAAACCAAAGCATATTGAATTTGCTTGACATAATGAAGCTGATTCTTTATCTGCCATATTCTGGTACTGAGCAATTTTATATACATTTACAAATAAAGCTCTAAGGTATAGTTCATTTCTCATTTTTCCTCCTCAAAACCAGCAGAAGTCTGCATACTTCATAGAATTCAGTCTTACCACTGGGCAACAAAAATGTCTGATATGATCTTTTCCATTAAAAAAAAAAAAGATAGTGGCTCAAGAAACAAACCCTTGAAGTAGAAAATCAATTTTATCTCATGTATACATTTTGGTATAGGCAACCCAGTTGATTAACAAAACCAGTTGTTTAAAATATTAATGTTATTAGTAAAAATAAAGGAAACTCTATTGCTTCTTATCCTTGCACTTTAAGAAAAATTCCAGCTTTAATACAAGACAGAGACCTGAACATTTCAGTAGAAGCAAATGATAAAAAAAGCAAGCCCTATTTTGGAATGTGCCTCAAATTTTGGAAAGAAAATACAGCTGGGCCGTCTTCAGTCTACTCTGCTAACTAACCTCATCAGGTTGAAATCCAGCCCTTTCCTATAAGCACCAGGCTTTTGTAGTGTTTTCTCGACCTGCAGCCAGTCGCCCAGCTCACTAAGTGCTTGCATATGCATAAACAGAACAAGGCATCCTTCCCCTGTCTGCCCCCTGAAAGCCTCAAATGCTGAAGTAAAGGGGAACATTTTAAGCAGGCTTTTAATTAGCACCCATTGTTCCTTGGCTGGCAGGGCAGGCAGAAAGGCCCAGTGATTTGAAAACTGCCATCACAGTGGGAATCTAACTTTGCAATTGAATCAATCTGCAAACTCCACAGGACTTGTACACCGAAAATAAAAAAAAAGAGGGAGTAGACCAGGGCATTAATTATAGTGGTGTACTCATACTGCTACATTTAAGGGTCTGTGAGCATTTCTCTCATATATTTTTAAGAGGAAAATAGAATCATATAAATCCACTAGAGAACGAGACCTGGTCATACAAGTCTAAACATAAAAGTGAAATTCAGCATTAAGTCTACCACTTGATCTTTAACTTGTAGCATCTGTACTACAGATGGTTCTTTCTGAAGATATCTGAAATGGCTAACTGGGAAAAAGGGATTTCAGGAGAAAGATATTTTTTGGCTTTAGCAGGGTTGGTATATAATAAGCAGGGATTTAGGTTTAACAGAAATTCCTCTGCCTTCAGTAGAGAGGTGCGTGTGTGATGATGCATGACATGATGCAGCTGTTTCAAGAAAACCAGGCTGCAATCGTTGATTTGAATACCCTAGATAAGAACTTGCACTGGAGGCCATCTTTTCAGATTTGAACAGGTAAAACCTGACTGAATTTTGTGGTTCTGCGCCAGCCCAGAAATGGCTCACGCCCAGTCATTCTGGCTACCCTTGTGGCAGGCAGGCAGGCAGGCAATTCACCTCATCATATCAGTTAGTTATTTCTGCAGAGGGCTTCTCCCTGCCTTCTCAGGGACCAAAGAGAAATATATCTTTGACTCTTACTTAAAAAAAGATGGAAAAGAAGCAAGACCAGTGAAAGCAAACTATACTCAAGCTTGTTTATCAGTACCATCTATTTTATAGCTATATAGAGAATGCAAAAACTTCTATCTAAATAGAATGTGGGAAAGAATGACATGAAATAAAAACTCACCTTGTTATAGGTACTTTTTTGAAAGATTCATTCTGCATATTTGCCTTATTTCTTTGCTATGTTTTAGGAAATTTAGGTCCACTGTTTCATATGAGAAGATGCACCGTGAACAGTGCTATTTTCAGGACAAAGATCAGAGATGGTCCCTCTAACTCAGACAAGAGGACACTCCAAGCAAAAACCTTTAAGTTAAACTTTGGAGTAAATAAAGTAATTTTAAATACTAAACTAAAAAATGGTGGGGAATAAAAAAGTGTTCTTCAAAAATCTATTTTATGTTAATTTAAGCAGCCTGTTTTATGAGGAATTGTATCTACTTTCAGTGCCAAAAAATACAGTAAGGTTTTCTTATCAGCACAGGTTTTCTTACTGAAGGCAGCTGAGATTCCCTGACATCAAGATGGGGGAGCAGTGAAGAGGCCTGCTCTGAGGAACAGGTATATTTATGGACCCTTTTCAGCTGCCTAGAATCTGATCTGAATCAAAACATGGATGTAGCCAGGAGCAATTTGGGAGCTACATGCAAAGCAAACCTCCTGCTGATTTGAAGAGCATTTGTTTAATTGCATGTTAAATATATCCTAAAAGTCCATGAGAGCTGGCAAGGCAAGCTTTCAGAAGCTGAGAAGTATCAAAAGTAAAATTGTCTAAGTAAAAGCAAATGTAAAAAGCAAAATCAGCTTTTTTCTCCATTTCTTCTTGTTCAATGCACGGGATGGGCAGAGTTCAAATAATAAGCAGCTATGCAATATTTGTGCCTACAGGCCTTATTTACTATACACAATTCATATCCTGCTCTGAAGACAGAGTTATTAAATTCCCCATGAATTTTTTCATGGCTCTACTCACAATATTGTATCTAAGGGCTTTGTGAACAAAATGAATTTATTTTTACAGCATGTTTCTGAGGACAGGGACACATTTCAAGAGGCAAGTGTTATCATCATTTCGTAGAGGGGGAACTTAGGGTCAAAAGGCCAAAAGTATTTTGTGCATGTAATTTAAAGAAACAGGACCTGATATTTTTGAGAGTACTTCACATTAAGAAGAGCTTAATCTATTTGAAGCATGAAGAACTTTGTTTACTTCAGCTCCAAGAGTGAGTATTTTTTTTCTCTACAAATCGGCCCACATCCCTTCAGAAAGGCATGCCAGAAATGAGTGACCATCTGAAAAATTTTGGCTTCATTGCATGGCCACAAATCACAGAGCAGCCCAAAATTTAAATGCAAGGTTCTTTTTCCCCTTCTTGCCATCCCTGCCTGATTTGCCCATAGCAAACAAAGGAGTCCCTTAAACAGCAGTGTCTTTGTTAAATAGCTTTGGTTGTTTCTCAGGAAAAGTCTAGCTTTTCTATATAGTGAGCATGATGTCCTGTGGGATAACAGCAGAGTCAAGATATCTGGATGCCTTCACACTTAAGCATCTACCTTACAGTTGTGAACCAAGCTCCTGCACAGTCAAGGAAGAGAAGTAAGAGCCTCCAAAGAGCCATTCTGGACACCTCAGTGGGATGGATGGCTAGTGTCAGTCAGTGTGACTCCCCCTGGATGCCCCTATGAGCCCACTGAATCGGAGGAGAATGGGGACGTGTAGGCAAGTTGCCAGGGTACGGTGCATGGGAGAAAGAAGTTTTGCAGGCAAAATGCCCTTTGGCATTTTTTCACTTTTCTTTGCTAAACTCTGCAACCTTATATTCTTCCAAACTAGTATTTAAAAAAAGAAAACACCTTGGGAGTTAACTCTCAAAACTCTTGGTTGAAAATAGAAGGCTTTCCTTCTGTTCTCATATCAAAACCTGAGCTGGATGTCCCCAGACCTGGAAGGCTTGGTGCCATAGCAATAACTTCTGATACTTGTGGGTATAGAAAACCACTTGCTACTGCGGGTAGCATGAGCTGGAGCATATCCAGCATGGGCAGCTGTGCTGTGGGGTGTAAGAGCTATGTCCTGGCTGCAGACAAGTGACACTCAGAAGCACTGTGATCTTTTCTTATCCTCCAGAGAAAGGTGTGCTGAGGTATGCACAGACCTCTGTTTATTCCCCACCATCTTATCTACCCTGCACCCTGGTCAGGCACAGTTACCTTAGGTCCAAATCACCCCCCACCCCAATTCCTCTTGCAGTATTATTTTCCAACCAATCTCATTCCCTTTTTAATTCCTATTGCCATCTCTGTCTAGTTTTCCCATTGTGGCTCAGCTGTACAAGCCTTCTTTCTTTTTCATTCAAATGCAACACCTTCTTTTTCCATGTTGCCAGGACCTGGCAGGAAATCCTTAAGGATATGGTTAAATGGATTTGATAGCCTGAACAGCCCAAACCAGTCTGTTGCAATTACAGGACACATCCAACTGAAATGTAAAAATATTCTTTGGAAACAGAGCTGCCAAAAGCTTACAAAGTTTCAAAAGAGAGTGTTCAAACTACAACTTAAAAGAGCTTAAAAATTGGCCAGATTTGGATAATAGAATAGCAGTGCCCTTTTCTGACACAAGGCTAGCCTGAGGCACTCCCACCTTGTGTCATAAATGCACATTCTTTTTTATTATAGGGGATGGGATCATTCACAGGGACAACTGAGGGGTGTTTGCCTCAGAATACCCTGAGAAGCATAACTGTTTATGCTATGTAAGGTAGAAAAAATTCAGCTGAAAAACAACCTGTATCTAATGTTTGATGGCTGGGACATTGCTTTAGAAAATGTGACATATATGTTAAAATCCTCTGGAGAATCAGAAAATTGATTCCAGCTTTCCAGTTCTGGAAGAAAGACCTAACTGGTAAGCTGTCTGCAAAAACATGGGAAGTTACCAACCTTCAACTTTCTTAAAATTCCCCTTCATTGACTTTCATTTTCTTGAAAGCTTTCCCCAAAATAAATGCAAGAAAAAAAAAAAAAAAGAAAAAAAAGAGGCATTTTTGGGTTACCTTCAGTCCAAACCCCAAAGGTTTTTTTTTCTTTTTTCCCCTTTTCCCAAGAAACTTGAATCTTGGGGGTTCCTGTGATTGCTCACAGGCGGTGACATCTGGCTGCAAACCTCATTCATATGGGACACAAGAGACTTGATCAGCAGTTCCAGTGAACTTCATTTGGAAAATGAATTCTAACTCAATACTTAGGAACCTTAAAAAAGAGGAGTGGATAGATTTTTATAAAAAGCAAATAATTCAGGCACAAAAAAATGGTTAAAAAACTATTTTCCATAGAAAAAACAGCATCAGTGGACAGTGTTTGAACAATCCTAATAACTACACTAGTAAAATATGCCTTACAGTGTCTTTGACTTATCGTATCTTAAACAGAAATACACCTCTTTTCTTTCTGTCTTATTTTTAATTAAATAGAATTTTCCTACCACATTGTCCAAAGGCAGAGGAAATCACATAATACCCCTACCTTTCCTTTGGGAGAAAAACTGCTAAGGAGTTTTTCATCTTTAGCTCTCTTTTACTGCAGATGGCAACACATGGTTTTATAAGTCAAGGTCACATTTAGAATGAAAACACATGGGAAATTGGGCATATAGCATTTAGTTTGGCTTTCTGGGAGAAGTAATGTACAAGAAACCCAGTCATGAAGAGGCTCTGTTTAGCCAACTTCTGGTACCTTTACCAGTCATCTTTTTGGTGCTCATGTTTAAACAGAGTAATGAACATTTTCCTCTCCTCAGCTGTAAATCAATACCACCAATGTGTCCCTTAAGAAAATCATTAGCAAATTGTATAAATGCCTGACTAGACAATAGAGGAATTTCCATTTCAATTGTCCATGGAAAGAAAAGAAACTCTTTTTGTAATGTACTCAGAGCAAGTTCTGGTAGGGCTTTGCAACCATTTTCAAGATAAGTATTTCAAAAAGCATAATCTTGTTAACCACCACCCCCCTTCCCATCCTTTGATACAATACACAGATATCATTCCCTTAGTCTATGGACCACCCCTATAAAATGTCTTTAAAATGTCCACTGAGTTCATTTAGTCCATGACTTTGGGCTCCACCTATTATGGTGGTCACTCAAGACAGGAGAGATGGTGTGTTGTGTGGAGTTACTGGGCGCCAAAGCCAGCTCAGATCAGGTCACTGCTGCAGTTGCACCGCTTCTTGTAAGCCCTGTCCTCCATTGGTTCAGGTGATTCCTGCTATGGTAATTCCTATAACATGCAACTTAAATCATGGTTGTAATAATTTAAAGGTATTTCTATTACAATCTCCATCCCTGGCCCCTTTGGGCCATGTTATAGGGTTTAACATTGCAATGAACTCCTCTGCTTGCCCCTGCTCTGACTTGGACTTCTCCACAGACCACAGTCCCTTAGGGAAGTACCTGCTCCAAGTGGAGCCTTACCTACGAGTCACAGTCTCTCCAGTGTATACCTGCTGCGGCACCGACATAACCGTGGCCCCAGATGCTTCCAGATGTACCTGCTCTGGCATGGGCTTATTCATGTCCACAGATGTTCCCAGGTGTCCTGCTCCTGTGTGGACTCATCCACAGGTCACAGTCCCTTTGACTCAGGTTCACACAGGAGTTCCCACCTGTCCACTGCAGCAGCACAGAAACAGCAGTGATGCCCTGGCCATCTGCCAGCCCAGGTGCATCGCCACTGCTGTTATGAGAATGTTCCCAGGCACAGCACAGTAATACGATAAGCAGTACAGCAGTACAGCAAGCAGGAAAAGCAAAAAGCAGCCACTAACGAGCACTAGACTCTAATATACAGTAAGCAAGCAAGCCCCATGGCAAGCACAGGAGCCTGCTGATCAATAGCTAAACAGCAATAATGGCTATAAATTCGATCCAGCACATTTCAATCAAATCTGTCATTATCTTGATCCCTTCGAGCCCCACATTGGGCGCCAAAAAGGACTGTCATGGTTTAACGCCAGCTGGCAACTAAGCACCACACAGCTGCTTGCTCAGTTCCCCTGGTGGGATGGGGGAGAGAATCTAAAGTGTAAAAGTGAGAAAACTCATGGGTTGAGATAAAGACAGTTTAATAAAGTAAAGCAAAAGCTGTGCACACAAGCAAAGCAAAACAAGGAATTCATTCACTACTTCCCATCAGCAGGCAGGTGTTCAGCCATCTCCAGGAAAGCAAGGCTCCATCTTGCATAACAATTACTTGGGAAGACAAAATGCCATCACTCTGAACACCTCCCCCTTCCTTCTTCCCCCAGCTGAGCATGACATCATATGGTATGGAATATCCCTTTGGTCATCTGGGGTCAGCTGTCCTGGCTGTGTCCCCTCCCAGTTTCTTGTGCACCCCCAGCCTGCTCGCTGGTGGGGTGGGGTAAGAAGCAGAAAGGCCTTGACTCTGTGTAAGCACTGCTCAGCAATAATGAAAATATCTCTGTATTCTCAACACTGTTTCCAGCACAAACCCAAAACATAGCCCCATACTAGCTACTGTGAAGAAAATTATTTCTACACCAGCCAAAGTCAGCATATTGACTCAGTGCTAAATTTTTTTTTCTGGGAAAAATAATAATTGTATATGTATCTAAGCTCTTAATGACTGTTTTCTCCAACGCAGGAATTGAAAGAAGCTGAAAAAAAATATGGAAAATACAATTTCAAAACAACTATCTCTTCTTTCTAAGTATCTTGAAAGGGTACCTGAGAAAAGCTTTCTTAGCAAAGTAGCTGAACTACTGTACCCCTAGAGAAACTCTCCTGGCAACTGCCTGCTCTATGTACAAATTAAAAAGCTGGCCTGAAGAGCACAGGAGTAGCAGTATGAGGAAAGGGCGTCAGCTGAGGAAAGACCAATATATGGTTGCTGTTTGAGCTTTCTCTAGGGGCTAAAAGCCATTTGAAGACATCTTAAATTGGAAGGCAAGACAGTTTGAATGTTCACTACTAAAGTGGAGAAAAAGAACAAGTTGCTGGAAAAAAAGACAGAAGAGTGCAATTTTTATACAACTGTGCTGCAGCTCACAATAAAATCCTTTCAAATCAGAATATTTTAGGTGGAAATGATGTAATCTATCACTTTCGATTGCCAGTGGGAGCTCGTAATACCTTCCCTACATCTAGCTTGGAATCACATGAGGCACTTGGATGTGCTTTGACCTGGATAAGAATGTCACCATCTCTTCCCTCTGTCCTAGTCCCTTCCTGTGGCAATGATTACATACAGACCCACAGAAGTCTGGGCTTAGCAGTTCAAAACTTTCCATTGAAAACCTGGCTGTATTTATTGAAAAATCGAGCAGCGATGTCACCTCCATGGCTTACCCTTTTTGTAAAGGGTAAGTGGTCCTAGGAAAGAAAGATTGGCATTTATTTGCTGTTAGGTAATGGGAGAAAAAATAGAACCAGAAAAAAAAAAATCACCCATAAATCTAGCACTGGAATAGCTCCTTCAGGTTACATGTCTGTTTTGCCCAACCACTCTGAGTCAGAAGGGTTCCTCCTCTCTCCCATATCCTCCTACCAAATCCTCCCGTTTTTCCCTCCGTCTCAAGGAAGGAGTATGTTCCGGCTCTGTGAGGACAGCTCCTTCCAACTCCCTTTTGCACTTTGCTTTGTCCCCTGCTGTTTAAAAAACAGTGATTTAGGGGATAATCTGACATGATATCTATGTAGGGACATGGCAGGGACAAAGGGACCTTGATTACTGTGAGTGCTTCTTAAAACAATAAACCTCAGTATTCCTTGGTGGAGTAAAAGAAGGAATGAAGATAGTGGAATAAAAAAGCAAGCACCAAGCTGCAGTTTATGATGAGACTGATTCAGAAAATACTACTTTCTAAGGCAGGCTCACAATTATGTATCTAGCTCAGTATTTTTATGTAGAAGTGATGAATCCCGTGTTTTTTCCTGGTTGCAAGAGGTGCCATGGCTGACCCATGGCTGTGCAAGAGAAATAACAAAGCTGGTGTTCACATGAATTCCCTGAGCATGCAGAGGGACAGTGCAAAGAATGAGTAGGTTTAAATGATAACATCTAATGACCCCAGAGCTCCCTAAGAAGAAAAAAAAAAAAAAAAAAAGAATGAGAA
>VZTL01001882.1:58700-88647 GCA_013400535.1 Scopus umbretta
AAAAAGAATGAGAACAAGGATTTCTAACAGTAGTGGCAAATTCCTTATTACTGTGTGCAGACAGCCTCATGTGCCGTAGTGACTTTGGTGCACTGCTTCCCAACAGCTCACGCCAGAGCCATTTTGTAATGTTAAAATGCTAAGTAGTCAAGAGGAGGGAGAAGGAAGCCAAGGAGACTATTATAATCATTCTTATTAGCCTTGTAATACTTTCTATCATAAACCATAAAGGAAGAAAGTTTGCCACATTGTCCTATATTATACGATCACTCAGAGAGAAACTTATCAGATGTGTAAGCACAGAGGATAGCCCAATGGCTGCTGCTGGAAACAACTACCTGCGCCTTCTGGTTTGGGGATACTGACCATACCAAGAATCAGGGTCAGGATGCCTCAGGATCCTTTATTTTATGCCCAATGCATGTAACGGCACAACTACCTAGTTATTTCAGTATTACAGAAAAGTGTAGGGAAAAAATCCAGTATGCAAAGACAAAAAGAACATTTCTTTGAAAGTGTAAAAATCCCATCTCTCTCCAAATTTTTATTTTGCTGAGATAATGACAGAGCAGAGACAGAGAAATCATTATGACTCTGCCCACGTGGTGTTCAGGCAAAGGCCCAGTTCTCCAAGGACAATGTGCTTCAGGTGTTTAAGTGTGACAAGAGGACGTAGCCCTGATATTAATTGCATCTCAGAAGTGACTACTTCTTCCAGCAGCTGCAAAAGGAGATAGTTAAGCCTCATTAGCTAAATCCCAACCCTACTTTGGATGGTAATAAAGGACAGGGTATAGCTGTCAGACAGTAATTATTCCTCCTTGGAATCAATATAGCATAAATTGTCCAACACTGGGGCTCTGGGCTGAGAGGGAAGTGTTTATAGGTGAAGCGTGAGATCTGTGCACAACTTTTCATCTTTCATCCCAGCAATGCTGTTTCTATATTGCGATTTGAGCTACAGGTCAGGGAAGGTATCTGAAAATACCATCATGAGAAAAAAGTAAGAGAATTTGTGTTGAAAATGCAGGTGAGACAAAGTGTTTGTGGAGGAGACAAGAACATGAGGATAATATGAGCAGTGAATCAGAGATCATGGGATAGGGAGCACATCTCACAAGGAGCGCTGGGGAAAAGGATGCAAAAGCAGCGGCAGAAGTACTGCAATTAAATACACATATATAAAGAAATCAAAGTACGTAACTTTCTTGTTCCCAAAGTGGAAATAATTGTCAAATACAAACTACTGCTCACAAAATTTGCACATAACACAAATGCTGGCATATATTAATGAAGACGGAGCACATGTACAAAGTTATTTCAACTGCTGGATAAGATAATTTTTTCAAAAGACAAAATTGATATGAGTTTGGCTATTGCAGACTTAGAAACCTAGGGCATACATTAAAATGGCATTCTGAAATTTATTTAAAGCAGTATCTTGAAAATGTCAGTATTCTGAAATGATTTAGGGTCAAAGTAGGCAAGCAACAGAACATAAGCTTCCACTACAATGCTGTGGCCAAAGGGCTAATATAATTGGTGGATGTATAAATGTAGGAAAAATGGGTGATCACTTCATTTTTCTCTATAGCAAAGATGAATTCATTAGAAAGGCAGATATATTGGAAAAACTGGAGCTCTTAAAAGCAGAGTTACAGACTTGTTCAAGAGCCATAGAAAATACCCTACTAGGAGAGACTTAAGCACTTCAACAGAATTAGTCCATTAAAAATAAAATTGAGAGTCACTTGATTACAGTGCATAAATACATTTATGAGAAGAAAATAGAGGGCCCTTTAACAGTCAAGAAGGTAGGAGAAAAGTTGAAAGCTGAAGCTGGACAGTTATATGAGAGATTATACACTTCGGGTTTTCCTACAGAATGGGTGATCAACTTCTGAAACAAGAGAAGTTTTAGAAACTTTTGTTGTTTGAAATCCACATGTCAAAACTGGGTGTTTTTCTGAGGGGTATGATTTTGCTGTATGTGTGTTATGGACTAAGTCTAGAACAAAGAAAACAGACAAGCCATTTTCACAAATAAATCAAAATACAGCAGACTAGCCAAAGCTGAAAAACTGGGGGAAATGCCACTTCAATTTTAGTCGTTCTCTCTATTTTTAAAACTTAAGGAAGGTAGATTTGACCCAAAGCTATAAAGCTTCTCTCATGCTGAACTGAATCTTTTGTTTCAAGTACTGCTTTACCAACATGTTTTGTCTAGCTCTCTTCAGCTCAAAGGTAATACTGTGAGATTTAATGGCTTTGATTTACAGGTCTGATGAGACAATCAAATGATCTTGCCATTTAATTTAAAGTCTATAAATCTATCAATTTATTCTTATTAACAAAAGAACTTTGCATGCTGACGTTTATCTACTGCAGTTTAATATCTTCTTTTCCTAACAATAATCAATGAACATGTTCTCTCATACATTTCACTTTATTAAAAAAATACTATCTTTATCTGCTTATCTGAACTGCTGAAAAAGCACATCCATTCATGCGTAAACTATTCTATGGATTTGAAAATAAAGCTTTATGTTTTAAATTAGCATCCCATAGTCTGCATTGATGATTCCCTGTCTTCCCCAAAAGTGACATGAATTGTGATACTGGGTAGCGTGCACTAGTCTTTCAATGACACTGCATCCTTTGAAGCAAAAGTAGCCGACAAAAGCATCATCAGAGTTCTGGGTACCCTGGCAGCAAATACTGATGATTCTCATGAGAAATTTTCTTAGGAACCTGAAAAGCAACAGGAAGAATCTGAAAGTCGGAGGAGGCAACGCTAAGCACTTGGCAAAGTTCTCTTTTTATTCTTAAATTCTGCTCTTCAAGATACCCCTCTGTAAGACAATGCAGGCGTCAGACTTCACTGTCTGTTATTGGAAAACCGGGCTGCTTAATCTGTATAGGCAGAAGACAGAGCGGAGTCGCGGAGTTTCTATGGAGATGGGAATTGGTGAGGAAGTGCATTTTCTCCCGATTCATCCAGTCTTCCTGATCTTATAAGGGGCCATTATAGCCATTTATCTCTCTCTGAAGAAATGATGACGTCTTTGGGAGCAATTGCAAAAGCAAGGTTAAATTTGGCCTCAAATGAGGGTATCTGGTATATTTTCACCAGGTCCAGCATTTTGAAGCATAATTCACAACACTTTTTGGTTCTTAGACCTGACAGTATATGCCAAATATAGATAAACTGGTATGAGCTAACTCAGTAAGTGATAACAGAGAATAAGAAGCATTTCTCAAGGAACCGTAATCTCATTAACACTAACCATGGTATCGAACAATTGTACACTACTCAAACTCTCCGCAGAGCAAGCCTGTCAAACACCACTGGATCTTTGGCAGGCATGTGCAGATGCCAAAACTGTCTGAGTTACTAACTCAGACACACAGTCAGGCAAATTAAATTTGTACACCTGAGAGATGCCTGGAAAATCTGAGTTAAATTTCTCCACTTCCAGAATACATAGGGTTACTCAAACTCTGTTTATCTCCATCTCCTCTGCCTCTTCCAGGGAATTTTTTTTATGAGATGAAATTTATAACTGAAAAAAGGAAATTGTTTGCAGGAAGAGAAAGCTACAAAGCTGGATTTTTCTTTTTAAAGCCACTTGTTTGGCTGCCGTTACTTTTCATGGGTTTGAGGCTGCTCCCTTATCTACACATGCATCTTTTGAGAGGCTAAAGGACCAGGGAGAGGAGTTAAAACATACCTTGATGGAGTCATCAAAAAGAAATATATGTCTGGCTTCAATTTAGCTCAGTTCAGGGACATAATATATGTGGTGGGTGACACTCATTTTCTAGGGCTTGTAAAGAAATATGTTTCCCAATTTGTATTCTGATGTAAAATAAAAGTTTTTCTTTCCAAATCTGTAAAGACCAGGTGTTTCTACAGGCTTTGTAGCACAAGCTGGAGAGGTTGAAGGGAGCCCTTTGCCTTCCTCCCCCCGTGCTCTCCCTCAGCGGCGGTGGTGCATCACGGCGGTATGTGAGGCTGACCAGTTACCTGTCCTCCCCCTGGAGAGCACCGTCGCTGCCCTGCGCACCCACAGGCTCCTTTATTAGGACTGCAAGCTTTGCAAGCACGTTTTGATACACACTTGAATTTAAGCTTGATTTGTTTAATAAAATAGGCTTTCTAGAAGAAATTGTGAAAGTCCTGGGGGGAAGGAGGGAGGCGAGGGGAGGACACCCAACAAATTGCAAATTCTGGTCCACCGCTCTGAAAACTCTCATGGGAGCTCAGGGAAGGTAAAGGGCCAAAACAAGTTCCTCAAAAATCAGAAGGAGCAAGGGGTAGGAATGTCCCTAAAGCCGTGTAAATCTTGAACACAGGAATATATATGTGTATTTATCTGTATATCTCACAGTGACAGATAACCCGACCACAGCAGTTTCTTCTGAGATTATTCTTAACTTGCAGATCCCCTTTGGTTTTACCCTTTGGCAGTTTTGTTTCATTTCAAGCAGAGTTGTAAAATTAGTGTTTAGCTAATGCAAAATAATCCACGTATATTTCAAGGAATAATTTACTTCAGTCCACAGAAAAAATAAAATTATGGAGCATTCAGCTCACACCAGTAGGAACTAATACTTCATTACTGTTTTCAGTAAAATAGATCATTTTGATAATGCAGAGAAACATTTATGTACTGAGGCATTTTCAAAAGCAGAAAATAAACAAAGAATATGACTAGTGATCTTACTACTAGTTCACAGGTTCAGAAGATACTATCTGCAGTGTAATATTCTGTGTGTTTTGTAACATACATAATAAATCTATTATTTACTTTTTTTAGAATTATTCAAAAAGATTTTGAGGCTTGTCTGAATTAGATTGCTACCTTTCTCTCCTTTTTAGTAAATCAGAGATATTTCAACTGTGGTAAACTTACAATGATTTATTTGCCAGATCCATCTTCCCTTCCTCCCCTTTCCCTACAATCCAATTCCTCAGTTTGCTTGCCAGGACAATTCAGGAGCCACTTTTTCCTTGTGAGATGTGTATCACCTCAGCATTTTGTGGCTATACACTTTTTACATACTAAAAAAAAGCCAAGTGAGCCACACTGGAAGCTTTTTCTTCTGAAACAGGGACAGCAGGCCTAAACTCATTAAAAGTTATCGAAAAATCAGCACATCAACAGGAGGAAAAAAAAGTAGGCATGAAAATGTGGCCTCCAGTAGATACAGACTGTAATATTTGAATCTTTTCCAACACAGATATTGAGAGTACTATCACAACCTCTTTAAGGAACAGCACAACGGGTTTCCTTTAAAGAAAACAAAGTGTTAGTGTGGTCTTCAAACATTGCTTTTGCAACCCACATGCCTCACATTTGTGGTAGCTCTTGTTTGCTGCAATGCACCCAGGAGAATGCTGTGGGAAGAGCGTGGTCCCTTTCCAGACCTGCTCTCCGCTCCTTTAGAAGAGCTGCAGTTGTGGGGCAGCATGACCCCCAGTCAGGGGCAGAAAGTGGTAGAATAAGGTAAGGGAAAAGAAGCCCAGAACAGGGCAGAAGGTATTTATTGCAGACAGAAGAGCTATATGACCTTACATATTGTAATAGGTTTCAGTATACAGATGCATACACATCACTGCCTTCTAGTTTTCACATGAAATACTGAAAAAAAAAAGACTTCTGCTGGATCTTGACACAGCAGCCAAAACATATGACACCAATCCAAACTTTTACAATGAGACTGAAGGAGCTGGAAGGTGTAATAATAATTATTACTGCCAATAAATTCTTCATGGTGTGACACTGGATAAGCCAATGCAGTAACAGTTCTAATCTACATGCAGGAACCATCAATGTAAAAAAATTAAACCAGTCCATACTCTAGTCTGATTAAAGATGTATGACATGTGAAAACATACTGTAAATAAGCCAAACTCTGCTATGCATGACTGAGTCCGGTGAATTTGACACGTCTTAATTATACGTGTAAAGATTTGTGATGAGAGCTAAATGTCATCAAGTTCTGCCTTTCTGCTAAGGTGTCAGTTTTAGAAGACAGAGTAGCTCGTCCTTTTGTGATGAGCAAACTCTTCAGACAGCTGCTCTTCTTTACACCTTCCTCATCTCCACCAGACTAGAGGAGAGTTTGTACGAACCAGCAAAGACTAGCAAGAAGAGTAGATCAAATGAGGGACTACAACTCTGGATGTGGCAGAGGCTGGTTCCTGAGGCTCTGCGAGGTACTTCTGCTGCCCATGAGCAAGAGGGGTGCCTTCTGGGTCCTCTTCCAGGAAGGTGTTAGGGGAAACCCAGAGAGGAGAAGCCAAAAAGCTGCAGCCAAATGCAGGCAGGATCAGAAGCAACCTAAGCAGGGGACATGCACTGTGCAGCAACTTTCCAGTTATGCCCAGGCTTTCCAGTTCCCTTCTGATTGTCTCTTCATTTTCAGGGAGATCTTTTAGCAGCTTCCCCATCCACCTCCCTTTTCTTATTTCTCCTTGCTTTTCTGTACCCTCACCCTCCTGATCCTTTCCATGTGTGTATTCTCTTTACAACCTTCCAATCCTTCTTCACTGCCCCTCCAAAAATGACTGATGAGTTTTGTTGTAATCTTTCGGTCCCCTTCACTCTTCCATTCAACCTCTCCTCTGACAGCTCTCTTGTCTGTGTAGTTAGGAAGCTCTTCAGGAGAAAACCACTGGACCTTCTGAGACCATGTTGCCGTGAAAACTAACACCAGATCTGTGAGCAATAAAGATTTGACCCAGAAAAGGTCACACAACTGTGCTTTTGGGTTTATGCTGACTCTGCACCAGTGCTGAGAGAACAGGCTGCAGTTGGTTTGGTACAATGTTGGATGGCTTGGGGAAGATGATACTGGAGCTGGCATAAAGCCAACCAATATAAAGCTCAATTACCAGCATTTAAAAATACAGTTGAATTTGCAGAATTGTTTCATACAGCGTCAGCATTTTGGCTCATGTGGCTTTGGTGCTTTTGATCCAGTAGTGGGAGCCCTGAAGCAGGATTTACTGTGTTCTTGAATGACAGCCCAAAGTTGCAAAGCACCTAGCAAGATGAAGCTTACCTTAGCTTGCTCCTTAGGCACTTTTGGAAGAAGCACTACTTTATTATTAATAGTAATAGTAGTAATAATACTAATAATTACTCTGTGCATTAAGCCAACAGCCATTCAGGTGGTGCCTAAGTTATTGAAAATTACCTGGAAACCTAATCCACTGGAACCACTCTCTCTGCTTCCTGGAGGGGGAGGCTTTTATCTCCAGCATGGTGCTGAAGAAGATGGAGAAGTCTCTGTGCTTGAGCTGCTTTTGAGGAGAGCAGGGCAACTCTCATGTGGAAATCACCCAGGCCACATATTTGTCCCAACATGCCTGGAAATTGTCAGGAAAATGAAGGTAGAAGATTGTTCCCTGTCTGGAACTGCTTCACTACCCAGAAGTCTGTTGATAAAAATTTCACCATCATTTCTCTGCAATAAATACTGAAAGCTTATAAAATGCTCCAAGTGTTGTGTAACAGGAATAAAGTTGAACAGGGAGCTCTGAAAGATTAGCTGGACTGACGCTGTGCTTGGAAATCCAGCTTCTGACTAGGTGACAGAGCATCTTGTGGTTTCAGCCTGTTGGGATTTGATATTTGTTGTCTGAACACAGAGCTGACCATGTAGCTTACTGCTTTCAGCATGCCTCCTTTCCTCTAGACTCCCATACCTCTGCCCAGGGTCACCCAACAGAGCTGTACCCACATGTGCCCTGCAAGGTCTGCAATGTACCTGTGACATGCCAGGCATGTGGTCCTTGTGATCAACAGCTGGTCCATGATAAGCAATCCTGTTAGCTAAAAGCCCTTGACAGAGGGCCAAAGACTCCTTTTTCCATTCCAGAGGGCCAAAGACTCCTTTTTCCATTCAGGCAATATTTCTACTTTGGGGTGGGGGGTGGGGAGGAAGGAAAAAAGAAGATTATACATGGGGTAGCCCTAATTCCATGAGTCTAATCAGCTGCTGTGTCAAAGATATCACATAGTGTTGAAGGCAAATGGGCTTAACTGTGCTCAGCACATAAAAATCAGGCCTTTCCTATGATTCAGAAGGGAGTTGCTTAACCACAGACCCCAGAATCCGTGACAGTTCAAGCACAGTCAGTTTTTATACATCTGAGTTCTTAGACGACAGAGACTTGGCTGGGCTGCACTGTGGGTAAAATTAATTGTAGTCCCTCGTCATCTTAACTTCACTGAGGGATAACCTCCTCCTCGGAGGGCAAAACAGCCAGCTTGAGAGAATGAGCTGTGGCATAGCTCGGAGCCACAACAAATTCTTACTAACCATGGAGCTTTTTCCAGCAGATACTTGCATCTGGACTGTGGTGTGGAGTACAATGGGATTTAATAAGTGCCATTAAAACCGGCAGACAGCGCTGCTCCTAGAGAGGGGCCATATATTTAAGAACTATGCAAAATATTATGCAGTATGCATGTGACCAAATTCTTTGTAGGAGAAAATCCCTAGGACTGTGTTAAATTAAATAGGATTATGGCTTTCACTAATCTGTATCCAGTGTGACCGTACAAGGGTATTAGTTTGATAATATTTAAGGACTTAGCTCTACAGCAGCAGCGATCAGCTGTCTAAGCTCAGTGACTGCGTTGTCGGTGAAAATGTTAACTATTAAAGAGATTGCTATTTACATTGCCTGAATTAAACATGTGACACTCACCAGCTGGCAGATTAAGCACAAGAAAGTTATGCATACGTCAAGGCATTTTTTCCTTTTGGAACAAGCAGAAGAAGAGAAATGTGTGATGTGACTTCTGCGAGCAGCACTGCTGAGCCCTGCTCTACCGAAGCCATGGATAATGCTCCCATCAGTTTCAGTGAGAGTGGAGGCAAACCGGTGTGATGCTATCAGAAACCTCACCCTTGTGCCTGAAGCCTTTTCCCTGAGTGGTACAAATGGATTGTTAGGTAATTTAGCAATATAGCATGGTACCTAAGCTGGGAGCATTCCCTGTCATCCCAGCATTTGTTTACCAGGAGTTACTCAGGTAGTGGAATTCCTGCAGCTCTCTCCAGTCACCGAAATCAGAGGTAACTCCGTGGCATACGCTGGCAAACACTGACACTTTAATGGCATTCTCCGAAAAAACAAAGAGATAACTCTCTTCCAGCCTGTTTCTGCACACACACACACACGTATAAATACATATATGCTCAACTGGAAAACATTAGGAGACTTCTTAAATGTAAATCCTAGTAACGCAATGTGAAAGACATTTAAAACAGAAAAAGGATCTAAGCCATAGCTCAGTTTAAAAAACATAGACATTTTCCCACTGATTTCAGTGAAACAAAGATTTTCATTACCTGTATTGAAAGTAGTAATATTTCAGTAAATGGATTACTATTTTTTATTAATTTTTAAAATATTTTATTGTGTTAAAGCTATTAAAACCCTAATATTATAACTTTAATTACCTTGTATGCATATAATTTTTACCAAAAGTAAAATAAAACTGATAATCAGCTTGCCTGAAGGAGACTCTTATTCCAAAAATGGTTTATATGAAAATGACACCTTTTCCATTATCATTCTATTCTTAAGGTATTCAAATTTGTATATTTTTAATGGAGTGAAAAACATTTTAAATACTTCATTTATATGTTCTACAATCAGCACAGCTAAAATAAAACAATAGGTTTAGCAACTTCTCACATCTCTAACATTGGAAGAAGACTCTACCTGAAGGCCACATTTTTAAGAGAGACATCTATATAAATCCTATTGAGGATAACTGTGTTGTGCAAGTGTGGCAGAGCGTAACAATTTGAAAATAAAGTATGATTATAGTGTGGGCTGCGGAATGATCACTCATAAGAATACAGAGCGCAAGATGCAGTGGGTTGATTCTTAGCTCCCTGACAAGGCTTGCAGGGCTGCCAGGACAAAATATCCTTTGTGTTTAAATGGAACAGCCATGCACTAGAGGTCAGTCAGGGACACAAGCGTAGGAGAAGCCTAGCGCACCCTTCCAGTCCCTCAGATTGGGTCTGTTCTTTGCATAGCCCCATCAAGGCAGAACTAATCTGTCCCATCATACCAAAATCCTCATACACGAGCAGCTGGCT
Organism: Scopus umbretta; assembly: GCA_013400535.1. Lineage (NCBI taxonomy): Eukaryota > Metazoa > Chordata > Aves > Pelecaniformes > Scopidae > Scopus > Scopus umbretta. The sequence goes on from VZTL01001882.1 coordinate 68,835, forward strand.
ATGTAATATTAGCAGGAAAGACACGATGCCTAAAGCAGCCTTACTCACTTGGGCGCCACAGGCAACTTCTTTGAGACGAAGATGCCATGCAATGGAGGGTGATTTTTGATCACTTTGCTGTCATATCACCTCACTTCTAACTGCATATACAGTTAGAAGATCCTTCATGTGCAAATATAGCTATGACCCATCCAGTTACTCTCCACATGCTTCATAAGTTTACAGTGAAATTTTTATGATTAAAATCCAATTCCTTCATTTTGGTATTTAACCCACTTTTATTCTTACCTTATTTCCTTGACAGAGTTCATTGGTTTGCTAAGTGATTGAGTGACCCAGATTAAATATCTAGGAAATTTCTTAGGATACCCCAGTTGATTTTTTTCAGGCTTAGTCAACCAGCCAGCATTTTAAACAAAAGGGGTTAAAGAAATACAAATGTGAGTTGGAGTCTTACCAAATTCCCTTAGATAGTTTCTCCTAGAATCATCAGGAACACTGCTTATGCTTCCTTAAGCTTTCAGTATGCTTTCCAGATGGATGTTTTGGGATCCCAGCTTTGTAAGCAAAACCATCCAACTGAAATAAATGTGTGCCTAGACAGGTTCTTCATCGTACCCTGGAGCCACCTGAACTTATGGCAATTCCCAAGGATTCATACAGCTATGCCAATGCTAGGGCTCTTCTCCAGAAGACACACAAGCTGCATCTGCTCTTGGCTTATTTTTTGTATTAAAACTCAGGGAAAGTTCTAAACTAGACAGCACAATTTTAAGCTAGAAATACTTTATTATCACATCTACAATAACAATATCAAATATTTAAATGCTAAACTACATTTTGCTTAAAATAAGAATCAGCAAACTCTTTAGAAACCCATTAAAGTTCATTTCACTACATTTTTAAACGCAAAGAAATGCTTTCTAAAGGCCTGATCCTGACTTGTACCACAGAAGCATCTGTCTTCTAAGTAAATTACTACACCATTGCAATGGCATGATGGTAACAGTAATATTAATGAGGGCTGTTTCCAGAGCTGTGTGCTGTAGGTGTGGGAAAGGGCTATGGGCAGGAGCACCTCTCCTGGTGAGGAGGCATTCCTAGATACCACAAAATCTTCATGTAGTCCTTGAATCACTGCAATGGTGCAAAAGGTTACAGTGGGTGTCAGGGCAAACAAGTACCACTGAGACATAAAATATTTTCTCCAGTGTCAATCTTTTATAAGTTCACTGAATTCAGAGGAGAGGATCTGGATAACTTCCATTGGTGTTGAGCATTGATGTATATTCTGTAGCAACACTTTATGTGGGGAAAGACAGCTTCCATTTCACTAAGACAAGTAGAAGAACCTCAGAACCTAAACAGAAACAGAATGGCCTATTTACATTAAAAAAATATGGTCCTTCTATCAACAGATTTGCAGTGCTGTCACTTACCTGAACAGGCGTAGGGTAGAGGTTATCATTGCATGCCTCTCTGTAATTGTTTTTATACATAGAGCATGTTGCCAAGGAACATCCATGTGTTTTGGCTTGATTTTTTATCTTTAGGAGGTTTTTGAAATACCAAGAGAACAAAACAAAACAACAAAAAAAAGCGCTTTCAATGTACCTGTGACCACCCATTCAATGTGTCAAAGCAAATCCTAAAGACATGGTGCTAGCTCATAACTCATTTTGAACATGATAAAAATGGCATACAGTGGTATGCACAAACATATACTGTTAAACTGTAAGAACAGTCCCTGCAGTGCTTTCAGCCTGGGCCAGATTGAATGTTCCTGGCAGTTATTGGGCAGAGTCTGGGAGCTGGCACAGGCAGAGACAGGCAGTTTGCAGGTGGTCACTGCTCAAAAAATAATGTAATCGGGTAGATGCAGGATGCTCCATGCCAGCCTCTTCAGTGCCAGAGAGCATTCACTGGCACTTTTAAATTTACTAGCACAACTATAAGCCATGTGTTCTCTTTTCTCTTTGTCAAGAGAATAGGATGCAGAAAGTTAAAAACAACTATATATGCCAATATATCAATGTATACTGAGTTTTAAGGTGCAAGGAAAAAAGAGGCTGGTAATCGTATTATTATAGATGCAGTTTAAAGGCTAAATTCATCCTCGTTCTAAATTCACTGACCTTTATTTGTATGTCACATCAATAATAATAAAATATTGGCAAGTAATATAAAATAAGTTTCTCACAACCTTTCAGCAATACTTTGTCATCCAAAAAGTTAGGTTAAAATTGAAGAGCTTTCAGAAGAATGAGTCCTCTTAGGACGGATAGGTATGTCAGAACGCAGCTCCCACAGTATAATATAGTTGTTTACTTCATTTGTAAAAATGCTACCATAAACTTTCTCAGTGAAAATTAATTCTCAAGGCATTAAAAAAATCAATTACCAAGCATAGAGCTTTCTTTCTAATGATGTTACATACTGAAAATTGAATCTGGATCATGGAATTATGGGGAGGGCTTATTCTAGATTTATGTGTGTATCATTTAAAGGTTTTTCAGGTAACCATCTTCTCAGTCCCACTGAAAACAATGGTACAGAACAGGATCTGTCTCTTTAAGCAGCACTTGGGTGTGAAACAGAAAATGCAGCCTGCTTCACTTTTCAATTATTATATTCCTTCCCCACTGGTACATCTGTCATCCACGTTAGCAGCTATAATTTCACAGAACGGTGAAAACCTCTCTGTTAGAAAGCCACTTATAAGTCACCATTTTTCTGACTTTAAATGACATTTTTTATGTATAAGATTCTTATTCTAGCTATGAATTCCCAGCTATCTGAAGGTAGCTTTACACCAAAGTTGAATGTTGTGTGTTACTTAAAGAATTTGTTAAATATGCTAAAAGACCAAAATTGACTAGCAGTGATTTACAGGCACAGTATTTGTCATGCAAAATTACACAAAGGAACCACAGAATGAAACATGTTATTGAAACCTCATTCTTTTGCAGTCTGACTTTGGCTTTTTGGAGGTGCACGTAAGAAAGCAATTCTTCATAGGAATGCCATCAGAGCATAAACTGAAAGGATTTCGAAGGTTGTGTCAATTGCAAGTCATTGTAAGTCATTTTTACTTGCACCATGACACATGGTGTCACTGAGCCATTTCCACTGGTAGGGCTTCTCTAAACCACACTGTACTGGCTTTTCCCCCAGTGAAACTAAACAAAGTACTCCCTGTTCCAGTGTGAACATGATTCACGCAGTCGTCTAGACCTAAGGACACTCTATCAAATTGACACACCAGGAAAATGTGAAAAATTATCAAAGATCACAGCAAACAACAGTATTTGTGAAACAACAAATTCTTCTTAGATAATGTTTATAAACAATACATTGTTGATCTGAATACTTCAGTAGTGACCTAACATTTACAGAAGAGAGATATAAATGCTAACTCCTCTCTATGCCACAAAGTCCATCTTTTACCTATTGATCTTACTGAAGTGAACCCCTTGGCTCTTCCACATTCTCAAAAGACTACAGATTCAGAAGGATATGGGATAATAATAACGAGTCATTAAACACAGAAGTAAAAGATGGAAGTTTTAGATAAACAACTGAGGAATTTTGAAATTTAGGGGGGGAAACAAAAAGATGGTTAAGCTAAAAACAAAATCACTCTCTGAAACCCAAGCCAATTATTAGAAACACAAAGTAATCTTACTAAGTCTCTGTACTTCAAGACTGTAATAGTTCTACTAAAAGTCAACTTAAATCCACTGTAGATGAGTCTTAGTTGAGACTACCACCATTACATTATCAAATTCTATTAGAATAGTTAATTGCCCACATTTACAGTGATTTCATAATCTCCCATTATGGCAGCTGCAGGGAGGAGAGAGAGCAGGGGGACATGTGAATTCTTGGCACTGAAATCACAGAATCTATGCTAAAGGCTTATTAAGACTATTTAATCCCTCTTCCTGCTGATTCTGGATTGTCCCCTATTGTACACTTCCTAGTGTTTTGTCTGACCTAGTTTTAAATATCCCAAGTGATGAGAATGTCTTCAGTTCCCTCAGGAGATTACTTCAAGGCTAATGGATTTCACTGGCAGAGACGCTTCTTGCTATCCTGCCCACATTTGCCCTTACTTTATTCCTTTTGATTAAGAAAGTTTCTTGCCCTCTCTTGTGAAAGATATGAGATACCCCATGAACATTAGAAATCCCACCCCCTGCCCTGTTGTTACACTTGTAGGCAGTTTTCAAATGAGGGATCTAGAGGATTTCCACCCAGATAAAGGCAGTAGCAAGCCGCCAGCAGTATTAACCATCAGTATAGTCATACTTTCTGCTGCCGTACCACTAGAAGTGGTTTCCATATGCAGCCCTCAGCCAGCTGCTTGTCACCACCCTCTTCCTAGAGGTTATGCACACCCTCCCGCTCCTGATTTTCTGGCTGAGCTATTGCTAGAATTGCTGCTCAAAATGAGCCAGCTTAGTTAAAGCCTGTTTAAACAGTGAATTACTGTTTACCCATCTCTTTCTGGCTGACAAGGGCCAGACAACCCCCTCAGCCACATCTCATCCAGCTGATGGCAGAGAGGGTAACCCCCAGCAAGTTGGTGGTAACCTTTGCTGGAGCAGAAGGGGAAATACAAATGCAAACATTCACATTTGCCTCCCTGCTCCTGTGTTCTGTGGAAACTGGGATCAACCGGTGATAAAAGAAACCTACAGACTGCAAGGAGACAGGCTGCACTTTTTTCCAGACTGAAGATGCCCAGTTAAACCAGGCCTACCTGAGCGTTGTACAAACATCACCATAATTGGTGATCTGCTACTTCCCTTACTTTGATAAGATCACTTGAAGTAAAAATACTTTCTTTTGAGAAAAATGGCTTTTTTTGTTCACTACAGGTGCTGACCTTAACTCCGAACAGGAGGACTTATGCACAGTTAGTTTGCGCAGACACGGGAACTGTGGTTGTACACACCATCCTTCCAGCCTAGCCCAACTGATGATGGGAAGACCAGATTCCAGCCCAACAGAAGAGGCAGGCAGTCACTTAAAGTGTTACACTTCTGTAGAGCAGTTAAACTGTGTTTACTAGCAAAGACACTAGACACCTTAGCCATAGAAATTGCTAAGAATTAGGAAGCAGTGAATTTTTAACCAACGTAACACACTATCCCTCTCTCTGAAAACAGAATTTCTGTCTGTAATGTATAACCATTATCAGAAAGTTAAGGATTTAGGACTCTCTAATGCTTTACAAATGGCTGAGGATGGGGTGATAAACGCATTTTTTTCTAGGCCTGTTCTAAATTATAATGTTTTGCCAACACAGCTATGTCAGTTCCCGGTGTGAAAAATTCACGTCCCCAGCAGATATTGCTATGTTTGCAGAACTCCTGGTGTGGATGCAGCTTTTCCAGAAGGGGAGAGCTTATATTGGCTCAACTTGGATCACTTAGGGAGGTGGTATAACTATGCCAGAAAAACTCCTTCTGTCAGTTTGAACAGCGTGTACTGCGGGGTCCTCTGCCAGCTACAGCGATGGTGGAGCTGTGGAGTAGACAAGACCGCGATCACTGTTGCTCCGTACATTCACTTTTAATTAGCTTATTAATCAGTGTGCCACATTTGAGAAATGCATCTCATGAAAGACTGCTGCATTTACTGACATCCTCAGTCTGCATGTCTGCTAATATATCAGAACTGTGACTTTGATGCCTGCATTGAAACAAGAAACCATGTGCTACTCAAATGTGTATTCTTGGAAACTAGGCAGCTAAATTATGACCTCCCTAGGTGTGTTGGCACCTTTGCTGCAGTCATATAATTCTATGTTTTCTTGTTTCCCTGCTTGGCATCTACTAGCCCTCAGATCTGTATTTTGGAAGTATAGCTCATCCAATTTCTTCTGACTTTCTAAAATATATTTTTGGATTTATTGTGATCTAAGTTTAACTGACAAATCCTTTTTAAAAAAAAAAAAAGCAAAAAAATTTTTAGTAAATTCTCTGAAGTGTTCTTAATTTGTCCTTGATGCCCTTTTCTCCAAAGTATCACATCAACTGCTTTCACATGACTCTGAATGCTGTTCATGCCTGAAACGTATATAGATATATACTAATTTCAGCAGTTGTTTCCAGTATCAGCTGGTTGTTTCCTCTGGCTAGAGCCATGTCTGGCAGTTCTTTACAGTGTTGTGTGACCTCCATGTTTATGTCTAATATGCTGTCTCCATTTACCACAGAGCTGTAATATCATGTCCACTTGGTAAAATTTAGGAAATGTGTATGTTGTACTCTATACTAAGAAAAACAAAGATAAAATGTTCTTAAATACAGGGGTTTTTTTAAATGAGTGGATACATATTTTATTTGAATTTTCCTAAAAAGTGCAAAGTCAAATTCAGTAAAGCCAGTGAGGTATTTCCCATGCAATACAAGTGACAGAAATACTGTTTAAGGAAGCAACAGAAAGGAAAACCTTCAAAGCACTGCCATGGGAGTGTTCACCCTAAGCTCATTTGTATTAGCTTTCTCTTCCATAATTAATTATTTTGGCTCTACCTTCTATAACTGTGACAGAATGAATTGCAATAATTCAACCTGAAGAGAAATACATACCCGTCTAGCAAATGGCAGTGATGCCTGGCCTTTAGGAGAACAGGATATATGTCTATCATTTTTACTATTAATAATGAATCTGAAAGTCCAACACGAATCTGGACACCATCTTAAGAGCAGGAAAGCTGATACCTACAATGAGAGCTAGAACCAGCACCTGGCAAATTCCTGACAGTTCGTTTCTCTTTAGATAATATCATATTGGTGGTTTTGAGCCAGCAGCTTTTCCATTCCCCCTGCTTGTCTCTTTCTAGCTGCAGTGTCATCTGTGTGACACCACTGGCTGTGTTTGTTGACAAAAATGTAAAGGAAGACATCATCATCCCCAAAGCACCACTGAATCCCATGTGTCTCAGCAATGTGTGTACCAACAGGTGTGCAATTAGAATGAGTGGAGCAGAATTTAGTTGGGGTAAGGAAAATGTGAAGATAAATGACCTTCACAGTTCCGGCATGTCTGTCTCTGGCAAGCAAGCACGACAAGCAATGCTACATTAGATATGTATGGCATTAGCACTAGCTATTAGCGTCTATAAAGTTGTTCCACTAGCAGTGGATGCACTCAGAATGAACAGAAAATACTATCGTATTTATGATCAGCTGTCCGGAAAAGTAAGATAGGGCTTTTTTTCCAGCCTGTAAACCACTCGGGTTTACTACTGCTACTGAGTAGCACCCTTAAACCCCTGTGTTTATATGCATTTAAATAGTAGATAATTTCAAAACAAATATTATGTTCAAATTAATGAAGACAGCAATTCTAGGTTAGAATTAATGCTTTCCACACAGAGCAAACGGAGATGAAACTTCCAGTTTTACTCTGTGTGAACATCAGTGAAAGGAGCCTGTAATTTCTTTGGACTGTGGAAAGAAACAAGGTCACTTTCCTGCTATTCTTTTACAGTCATTTCATTTCCTGAGTGTACAGCTTACTCTAAAATGTTTGCTAATAACTTAATTAATTAACAAGCTTAGACTCTGAGGCACTTACTCCTGCCAGTCTCTGCTTTACACAGATACAGTTGTATTAAATTGGCTTAGTCGCAGAACAGTTCCCTCTTCCCCCTGTTCCCGGGGTGTGACACAATCTTAATTTACAGGCAAACTTGGAAAGGTCATTTAAACCTTAGTGATGAGATGCCCCTCTATGTCTTAATTATTATGAGCCAAAAAGCAAAAAGATACGAGAAGGGTTTAAGGAAGAAGCCGTCTTTTAACCTACGTAAAGGCTTCTAATACAGAAAATGAAGCAAATATTAAAACTCTTTCACACACAGAAGAGGTGACACTGCCGACAGGCCACCATGTTACTGAGCTATTCTCATGGAGCAGAACTGTTGCATTTCAGAATACAAGGATTTTTGGGAAGAATAGCTGGGATCGGCCAATTTATTAACCTCTCTGCTAATACTGCCAGTTGTGGTGGTGTTTGTAATGTGGGCACCTGTTCAAGAAAGAGCAGAACAGAGACAACTCCCTTTACACAAACTTTTCCATTGTGTGAACCACATCTTAAAGGAGACCACATCCTTCTCATACAGACTGTGGGCCACCTCCCATCCCTCCGGTAACAGGCCAATATTTCTGTATTAGCTACGGTAACTGAGTTTATGAACTCAGCTGAGAAGTAACAAAACACAATAGCATAAACAGACAGGGATGGGAGTTTTCAACTTCTTTTAATTCTATTTACTGCCTAGAAATGAGACAGCTACAGCTCTCTCCGGCTGACTGGTGTCCTCTGGCTGACAGCTGTCAGACTGGGAGGTGCTCAGTGCACCAGCAATAACCACTGTCGGCAGAAGACAAGGACACTGAGTCACGAAAGCCGGGGTAGATGTCACCTTAGCGAGCCATCAAACTGCAGTGCCTGCATTAGGGCATCAAACTGCAGTGCCTGCATTAGGGCACAGGTTCCCTGTATAACCATCAGAGAGTGAGCCACCTCCAGAACTAGGTCTGGAGGGAAAGTCACACTTGGATTTGCCCGTTGTTTCCATCAGTTATAGAGGAATCCAGGCATCTCACTTTTGCTCACCTCCTGTGAGGTGCATAACATCTGTCCAGCTTTACTTATCAGCCAGTCCTGCAATCTACGGGCCAGAGGGAAAATACAAGGAACCATAAAAGGCGCCTTGCAAAAGCTGAAGACAGTCTGGGGAACTGTCCCAAGGTGAACTTGCTGTGGGGAGCGTAGCGCCAGGGATTCGTTCTCTGACACGCAAACATGTGATTTACTGTATCTGTCGCAGTTCTAAGTTTAAAATGTTTACTGCACTCCTAATGTTTTATCTGCTTCAAAACAAAAATATTTTCCAACAGAGTGTTGAGCTGTGGCTAACTTCATAAAATATCTGTTGGTGACTTCCTGGGAAAAGAACAAATAAACAAACCAAAAGAAAAACCAGAAACATTTCATTTCCTCCACAATGAAGATGAATTCCTCCAACTCTTTAAAACTCCCTCAGTGCTCCCTCTCCTTCCCATCCCCTCTCTTGTCCCCGTAGTGTGTTATTTCAAGCTCATTTCAGTCGGGCGGTTAATAACGACACGCTAACATCATTGGGGTTTGTTGTTTTTGTTTGTGTCTTTTGCCCGGGAAATTCCTTAAGAAANCAGGCGGGGCAGGGCTGCGGGCAGCTCTGGCAGGCTGCGGAAAGGCTTCGCAGGGCCCTGCCGGCCCCGGGCTTCAGCCCTGCCCGAAGCGGCGCTCCCCACCCGCGTCCCCTCCGCCAGCCGCACCCCTGCAGAGCTGGGCACTGGGGCTGCGACGTGGTTTGCTCTTTTCTTTCTAAGGCACCGCGGTGGATCTTGCTGAAATTTTGCAGAAATATGGTAGCATGCCTAAAGTTAGGGAAGTTCCGATGAGTTTGTTTAGTCTAAGCGGAATTTTGGATGACTAGGCCACGTTGACTTTATAAAGTTGTTTTGTCCTGATCACCTTCATATCACCTTTGGGAAAAACTTTTGGTAAAGCACAAGGCCTGCCACTCGCTAATGCATCCCTTCAAAAACATCAGCGTGGCTGATATTGTTGGGTTTAGCTTCATAGAAAATGCAAAGACGTTCTCCAGTTTCAGAAGAGAGAACTTCACCAAGTAAACTACACGTACATTACTTCTGGGAGGTTATACAAGTGATGAGGATAGATGTTTTACTAAGAAATTCAGTGTACAGCAGCACTATAGAAGCCAGAAACGTTTAGCCAATATGTTTTTACACTTGATTTGCTTTTATAAAGAGCTTATAGAGCTTTTCCAATTGCAAATCTCCACCAGTCCTGACATTTTATTTCAGCCATTGGAAGACAATATTCGTTAAAAGAACCACAGCTGTTCTGCAGGCAGTCTCAACTCATTATTTATAATTAATATCCTTCTATATGCAGACATACAAAAAAACCTTTTCTCTTTGGCCTAGTGTTTATGGCAGTGATGTGCCAGACTGCCAGTAAATTTGAAACCTGAGGAGTTTGTTTTTAGAGTCTCCAGTGGAGATCAAAGTTACAGTAGTCACTCTCTCAGTGAAAACTTTTGCCTGTATCAGGTTTATTGGTAGAGTTGTTGCTGTAAGTGCTGAGCAATATCTTTTTCACGAAGGTTGGACTTTTACAACAGCAAAATAAATTAATGCTGTGCAAAAAGAAGAGAAAAAAATCACCATACTGGGAACTGATATACTTCAGCAAACACTGGCTGTAAGACGAAGGAATACTCTCTTTCCCTAGCTCCCACAGACATGGTTTTCCTCTGATACCTTGGGAGGGAAGCTGAGCTACAGCTATTTCCTGACTTACAGGACTTTGGAGAGATCATTGTCCCTGAGTAAGCTAAACCTTTCTGAAAAACATTTATTCACTTATACAACTCACACATAGTCATTAGCACAATATTTACACCTGACATAGCCTTGGCTATCAGTGTCACCCTTACACAGCTAGGAGTTTGATTTTCCACCCACATCATTCTAACACTGCTGTACTTCAGAGGACCCCTTAATTTTGGGGAGAGCATACAGAAAAAGGCTAGAGATGTTTAGAATATATCCAGTATGAACCACCATACCCACTGTGAAAGTGTTATCGCAGCAATGCTTTGTAAAAAGTTCAGGATGGATAAAAAGGCACCTCTTTGAAAGGATCCAAGCTACCCTTAGAGTTTCTAATTTTTCCTGCTTCATCAAAGTAGTTCTAAACCTTCCTCACTTTCCAAAGCTAAAGGACAAACATCTTTTGAAAACCTTTCAGGCATGTTTATATGAATTTTCTGATAAACATAAGATAATGCTGATTAAAGCATAATAAAGTGTCATGCATGTGTGAAAAGCATCTGCCCTTGGTCTGTGAAAGTCTTCCCTTCTGAAGACAATTTAATTTTTTTATGTGGAAGTTTTTGGCTACGAGTTTATCTCATAATTGTGACAGTTTTATATGAATTTTGACCTGTTCCAAAAAATGCTCCAGAGGACATCCCACACTGTTGGGTGAAAATAGCTCATATGACTTTATTTTTTTCAACCTCAACATTGACAGGCTGCTGATGAATAACAGTATATCTCCAATTCCGATTTGGCTTACATGTGCAAAGCCTCTTGTCTGTCATGCCTGCCTCCCAACCACAGCACCTGCTGTAGTACAGTCCTGTGAGCTTCATCAAATACTTCCCAGTATTACACCAGGTCGTCCTGTGACTCTGAAACACATCTCTGGTGTTGGCAGAAGGCCACATTGCTTTTAAAACCCTCTCGCTTCTCCCAACCCTGGAAAAAATGTGCTTGAAAAAAATGTTAAGAGCTGCAGAGTTTTCCATTTTCACTTCAATCAACTCTGAGTCCATGCGCTCAATCTCTATTTAAGGGAGTGTAAAGTCAATGTCCCTGTCAGTTGACTCTTCTTGGATTTCAATTATGTCACTGGAGACTGCAGGGCTGGGCACAAGGAAGAGCTGAGGAATGCCTGAAGGAAACAGACCCGCTGATCCTCTTCCAGGGGTGGTGGGAAAGATGCAAAATATCTTGACACACTTTGTCCTCTTCTACTAGTCGAAGGACATGTAGAGTTCTCTCCTGGTGGCAGCCTTTCCTTCCATAAATAGTATAAAGCCTTTCTTAATACTTTATTTTTCAGTACTAGCCCAGCCATCTTCTCACACTCATGCTGCCAAACAACCCCATGCAATTGCTGGATTTATGTGGTGCTAAAAGAGCCTATAAGCAAGGTCATCAAATAAAAAGCACAGCTTTGTTATTTTTCACCACGCCATTTTTTTTTTCCAGAGGAACTAGTCAAAAACATAACTATTTATTAGTAAATCTAAAGAATTTACTTAATGCTGTGGGCAATCTGCTGATTATGACAGAGCATGCTGCGGATGGACACAAGTTTAAGACAGCATTTTACAATCCCTGCTTGTTCCATTCTTAAGAGACATGGGAAATATGTGAAAGCCTCCCCAGCCTGCTGGTCGACAGGCTGCTCTTCAGCTTGCTTTCCTTACCTACCTGCCATAAAATGGGTTCAGGGGATTAAAAAGAGTTTTAGTTATTTCTAACTTTTAGCTGTAATTATGGAGTACCTGACAGGGAAAAAGGCTGGTGGAAATCCTGACTCTGTTTTTTCCAAGTGGGTTTAGGGTATGGAGCTATAACATAATGAAAGACAAACTTCTTTATAAGAATGAAACCAAGTTTGGAATGTGTTTGGTGCTGGGTGAGTTTGCACTAATTTATGATGGGAAAATGATCTGTTACATCATCGTAATACTCTTCTAGGTTGATTTTGCAGATTACAGGTATGACACAGAAGAATTTATAAATAAGATTAACTGATTTTATAGCTTTACCTTGTCATTCTTCCACAGAAATATAATCTAGTAGAAATCAACAACAGATGGCCAAGTTTCCAGACTTTGTAACAGGATGCTTTTCATTATTAGACCTGCAATGTTATCAAAATGACCACACATGACAATAAGGAAAAAAAGCAATGTGTATGCACACATATATGTGTGTATATGCTTGCATTATGTATGTGTGCATGTATAGGCATCTGTACATTGCTCCTGTAACTTCCCTGGCCTTGGAGGTTTCCTTCAGCTGTTTTAAGATAGCCAGAAGGAACAGTAACTGTCAGTTGCCTGTTGCTTGCTGCCCCAAAATATTTTCCTTTGATTTCTTCTATTAGTTCTCTCTACCTGTCAATCAAATGTAAGTTTCTCCTTGATTTTAGCAGTCTGTTTGATGTGGCCCTTATGAGGGCCAGAGCATTTCTGTGCTCTGGCATCTGAACCTGTTCCTTCTGTCAATAACTCTTCCATGCCCTATCCTATGCCATTGCTGAAGCTGGAATACTATCCCCTTTAGGCTTCTTCCTCTAAATCCCTACCTGTCCTGAGATACTGCTATAAACAGCAGGCCATGTTGACAAATTGCCATAAGCATTTAGAGTTCACCTTTTTTTTTTTTTTTNCAGGTTCCCTGTATAACCATCAGAGAGTGAGCCACCTCCAGAACTAGGTCTGGAGGGAAAGTCACACTTGGATTTGCCCGTTGTTTCCATCAGTTATAGAGGAATCCAGGCATCTCACTTTTGCTCACCTCCTGTGAGGTGCATAACATCTGTCCAGCTTTACTTATCAGCCAGTCCTGCAATCTACGGGCCAGAGGGAAAATACAAGGAACCATAAAAGGCGCCTTGCAAAAGCTGAAGACAGTCTGGGGAACTGTCCCAAGGTGAACTTGCTGTGGGGAGCGTAGCGCCAGGGATTCGTTCTCTGACACGCAAACATGTGATTTACTGTATCTGTCGCAGTTCTAAGTTTAAAATGTTTACTGCACTCCTAATGTTTTATCTGCTTCAAAACAAAAATATTTTCCAACAGAGTGTTGAGCTGTGGCTAACTTCATAAAATATCTGTTGGTGACTTCCTGGGAAAAGAACAAATAAACAAACCAAAAGAAAAACCAGAAACATTTCATTTCCTCCACAATGAAGATGAATTCCTCCAACTCTTTAAAACTCCCTCAGTGCTCCCTCTCCTTCCCATCCCCTCTCTTGTCCCCGTAGTGTGTTATTTCAAGCTCATTTCAGTCGGGCGGTTAATAACGACACGCTAACATCATTGGGGTTTGTTGTTTTTGTTTGTGTCTTTTGCCCGGGAAATTCCTTAAGAAACGTTTAACGACTCCGCGCTGGAAACAGGCCCAATTCGGTTCATAAAACGCACTGCGTCCCCAAGAGGGACCGCTGCTGCTGCTGCTGCTGCTGCTGCTNCTTTAGGCTTCTTCCTCTAAATCCCTACCTGTCCTGAGATACTGCTATAAACAGCAGGCCATGTTGACAAATTGCCATAAGCATTTAGAGTTCACCTTTTTTTTTTTTTTTACTTTTAATGATTTTTCTCCTTTTACATGGCTATAGAATATGGTTAAATGCCACCAGATCCAATTGGCATTTTACCATAACACATCCCTGGGAGCATATTTAGTCCATTAGTGACCACCTGAGTTTTGCCTCAAAACAGAGATGCCTTTCTGGTTCAACTTAGACTGCAATCAAATGTCAAAATTTTGCATTGAGGAAAAGAAACTGGCCAGTTCTGCTCTTGATTATGTAGATACTTGCCTGTAGACAGCAGTTTCAATACTTAAGAATAACTCTAGGCTGAATAAAATGCACAAGAAATTGATGATAAGCCCTTACACCAAGGAAAAAACCTATGTAGAATATGTATTCTTTTGCTTTGTCCTAAGACATTTCTTCTCATATCTAAAACACATTTTTGATTTATCTCTTAAAGAAATGTGCATCCAAAATTAAAGGAAAATGTACTGGTTTATCATCTTTGAATACCTTGTTACATTACAATGACCAGGCAACTTTCCATCTGTAGTTCTGCAAAGAGGTTCCTGGCTGACCCAAAAACTATATGTTTTATCTTTGTTGGTCTCTAAGAGCTTAGCCAGGTAAAGTAGAGCAGCTTGAGTTACTTCATCCACAAAACTCCTTTTGAAGTTCTGCCAACTGCCTCTTTTGTTTTGAATGATTTGGCAGACATTAGGGAAAAAATAAAATCTTGGCTATGCCATGAAACATGTCCACCTCTTCTTTGCTGTAAGAATGCTATTCCTGTCACTCGTGTTGAAGAAAATTGCTAGCACTGTACTTCTTATAAACTTGCTGTGCTGAGATTTTCTGGATGGTACTCAGCATTGCTGAGTGGATCCATGAGGCACCAGGTAAAAGGAAAATCTGCTTAGTATTTTAGAAAAAGTTGGAGTCAGTCCTTGAGTAACCAAGGAAGTACATTGCTCATTGCAAAAGTGTTGGTTATACCCATATTAAATTGTAGCCTCCATTTTGTCTTGTAAACTCCCCTGCAGCTTAGGACTTCCATCTTGGATTGTGTACTGAGATTATGTCTAACTTTTGTGACTGAATTTCTTCTGTTATCTTGATAAATAAGCAGTGACATATTAAAGCCTGATCATAACAGCATTTATTTTATTCTGTTCATGAGCAACACTAATGCCAGTAATGGGGTGAAAGAGAACTGAAATAGGATAGAATATGGAAACCTCACAAGGATAGCAGAGGATACACCTCCCATTTGGAAATGTCATGCTCCAGAATGTATCTACTGACTACATTCCCTGTTGAGCACAGAGCTGGTAGGAGTAGGAGAGGAGAAGCAGCAGTGACTGTACAGACCTCCCAGGTAATCTTCGGGGTGGAGAGCAACAAAACACCAATGTCACCTATCAAACACTGATGCTGCTATGGCTGTTATGAAATAGAAAAGGGAAGGGAGAATTCATCCTTTGAGAGTAGTTTTACCCTGGTAGCTTCTGCCCAAAGGTGGAAAGTGCATGGGAATGGAGACACAGCAGAGGCTGTTGGATACAGAAGAAAAAATGCAAAATAGGAAATAAAAGTGTAAGCAAACAGCATCTGCACTCAGATTTGTAAGTAAATATTTGAGCAAGTTTGGATTCTTTTTGCCTCATTTTACAAGCAAGATCCCAGGCACAAAGTTTAGTCCTAGCTTAAATTTCTAATTCCCTAATTCTCTATTAATAGAAATGCCTGATAAGAGACATCAGAGGTGCAGAAAAACTTGCATAGGAAGAGTGATTGAAACAGCCTAGGACTTCTTTAGAAAGTAGAGAAATAGAAGAGACTCAGTTGGAGAGATTCAAAATAATGAATGGCTAAATGGAGGCAGATAAAGCCAAGAGAGTTCCCATTTCCATGGAAGAAGAGGGCATCCTTTGAAAGTAAATAAAAGAAAACTCAAAACCACTAAAAACAATTACATTTCTACAAGTCAGATTGTCAACCACTAAAGCTTGTCACTACAAGGTACCATTAAGGTAAAAAACTTGGAAGAATTCAAAAGAGAAGTATGGATGAAAGACTTCCTGGCTTAAATGCAAAAGAATGGGAAGAAACAAGCCTACCCACTAGGAAATAAAAATTCTGCTTGAAAACAGACACTAAACTTTAGCTTAATGTCTACAGGAAGAAACTTTTCCTAAAGCTGTGTTATTTGGTAGCTAGCTATCTACCACAAGGTCCTTTTTTACAGACAGCATTTGACATAAGCTACAGTTAGAAACAAGGGTCTTGCTCAATGGACCACTGCATAACCTTGCTTGTGCTGTGCCTCCCAGGAAGATGAATTAGGTTTTGTAATTCAGAAAAGATTTCTAATTTTTTTTTTTTCTGGAAACTAGTCATCCTGTCTTTTCCCTGTGCTTGGAAAAGGATGGACAGTTATATGATATGGGAACAGTTTTCCTGATGGCTGTTCTGGCCAGCTGTTATTTCATCACAGCCTGTTATCTTTTCAATGTGCTTGTCTTTTTTACGGTCTTTCTATTGCGTACAGGTAACTTCTTTGCTCCTGGCTGACAGCTTCTGGATTCCTCCTCCGTTCTAAACGTACCTCAAAAGAACCATTGCTGGCATGCTTCAGTCTAAAGGATTAATATTGTACTAACATTGTTTGATCTGTATTTCATCCCGTATTTAAAAAAAATGTTTCCTGCTCCTTTACTCGCTCACCCACTCAGCTGCAACGAGTAACTTTTCATGGAAGCTCAGAATGTCAACTGGTCACCAAATAAAACAAATAAAATATCTAATTAGTAAGTTAGGGGGGTGGGAGCACTTTTAAATAGTTTTTTGCTAAAGTCTAAAGAAGATATTAAAACTGTCATAGGATATATACAAACCACCAGGATGAAAAGAAAGTACTATTCCTAAGCTTTCTTCTTCAGGTGAGAAAATACAGATGGAGGGAGGTAAAAAAGATGAGCAGATCCCTACTATGTATGGGGAGTTTTTGGTGTGTGTGCAACTGTGATCTGCAGAGAGTCACACAAGCACAAGCTAACCACAGATAAATAAAATTGCCCCAAAAAGTACCCATAACAAACTGCTCACAACTCCAAATGAATGCGGACTTTGAATTCTTATTTATTATTTGTACTCTATGACTAATTACACAATAATAATTACCTGTGTTTAGCTTCATGAACACTAAGAATTGTGTTTATCATCTGCAAATTAGTGTCTGAACCTTAGAAAATTTTTTGTAGAGTTAGAGTATAAAAGATGAAAAGATATTTTCAAATGAAATGGAAAATATTGAGATAATAGTGTTTTGCAGTAATATTTATCAAGGTTTCTTTCAGCTGATCACTAAATACAATAGTGGGTAGAACCAAAGAAAGTGAGGTTCAGAAAGTGTTCCAGTCAGGGAACAAAATCTTAGATATTTATGAAGCTATATAATTTCCTGTTTCTCATACATAGTCACTTAATAAATCCTTGTCTCTCACTGCATAACATCACTTTGTATAACTCCATTCTGTTTGATATCAGTGAGACAGCAATAAAAGAGTACGAGCAATCCAGCTTCGGCAAGAGAAAGACTTTTTGATTGACTTATTAAAAGTACAGAAAATTCAACAATTTATCAGTCAGAGAATAAGTTATTCTCATAGAGATTACTCCTTTTCCTGTTCATGTGATATGGTAGTAAGCATACATAATCAGCAACATGTAAATATTATAGGATTTATAAAAACACAGTTTAAGCTTTTCTGAAATACCTTCTGCATTATCCCATGAAAGCTGAATCTACTGAACTCTGGAACTGTGAGCTGGCCACAGAATGATGTTTGGATGGTTGTGAAAACATTTCTTTCCCTCAGGGGGAAATGTTAATTAACATATCTACTGTTTATATAGAAATGAATTACCATTTCCTTTTTTTTTTGCTGGCTTCAGCTATTAGTTATGATTGGGAAGAAAAGGAGAATTTAAAACATTATCTGGAGGTATAAATCCAAAGTTAAAATACAAAAAGTTGCTAAGTGTTGTAAAGCAATAAAAAAACCCCAACCCACCCACAAAGAAAAGCACACAAGAAAAAGAAAGTAGCATTTGTCAAGAACGATCTCTCCAAAGAAACTTCTAAAATGTATCCAGTCAAAGTTAGTCATAGAAATCACCCAGTCTTTTTAAATACCAATTTTATGTTCATGAAAGTGACTGTCATCTCGCAAGATAGTGTTCTCAAGTATCTTTATATCTATGTTGAAAAATGTGAAAATGGCCAAGTATCCAGAAAAAAACCAAATCACTTAATACAGGATTCTTGGAAGTTAAGGGACCAGAATCCAAGTGTCATTTTGGACAATATACACTATATGTTTTGGAGAAGACTTGGAGAAGCAGAAGGGGAAAAATCCTGTTAACAACAGAACTATATAGCTTACTGGATTCGGATATCTGACACCTCATGAGGGAATTCTGCAGTGTTGTAAAACCAGATTCACTTCCTTCCTATTTGAGATATAAAATACCAAGAGACTACTAGGACTCATTTATTCCTTTAGGAATTATAGCTGTTATCTCCAAGTATCCTGGAAGACGTGAAGGTTGAAGAAAAACCAGATACCATTAGCTAACCAAATAATCTAGTAGCATCTGGAAAGCTCAGATCACTCATGCTTCCTGTATTTCTCCTGTGCTTATCACATCTTAAATGTTCCTGTCTTTTTAAGTGGGGCATTAGAACTGATACAATGGTAAGTTCTCTAGGAAATGTTTAAGTGTTTAAGGTTAGTGATGGATGACTTTGGCGAAGACGCAAAGAGCGCACTTCTTCAGAGTAACTAGTGAACATAGTAATACAATCTGCACTGAATGTCTGAAACATCCTCATTATAAATGTCTCTATTGGAGAGTAAAACATAGAAAATTATTGCAACGACAGCTTAAGCCTTTTACATACAAGAAATTGCTCGTTACTTCAAATAACTACTCACATTTTTTTCCTGCAAGTGTCAACAACCTTTATTTTTGTGCCAAGACATTTTTCTTTAGTTTTAACAGATGAAAAAGGTTCATTTGAAATTGCCCCAGTGCATAAAAAATCTAACAATTTGCAAAGTACCTACATGGTTTAAAGCCAAAAATTAAATGGTCAGGGACATGTTTTCAAGGAATAACTAACTCTGAAATTCTTGCTTGAACAGCAGTTATTTTTATTGCCTAAAAGTTTCTATTACTCTTACTTTTTTCTTTTAAAAGTCAATATACATCTCACGAAAAATGCCAAATTAAGAGCCTTAGAAACCGAAAATTTGCATTATCCAAGGCATGGGGACAGTACAGTAAAAGACTCCACAGATGGCTTCATCAATGTGTTTTAAATCTGACCAAAGGTCGTTAATCCAGACTGCCTCCATGTGCTTTAGAACTGAGCATCTCTCTTTTAAGCAATTTTTCCCTAAAAAAAAAACATACAAAAATTGTAGGAGTTTTGCAAAAAGCTATATACCCAGTCCTTTGGTGAGGGTGCTTATTTGCAGTTATGAAGAAATTTCACAGTGTTGGTGCCTCCTTGGATTCAGTCCCCCTTGATTTGAGTTACGTTTCTTATTATCAGAAATTGTACTCTGGTATCTTACACCAAGCTGTGATGTTCCTCTCTGAGATTTGCTTACTTTCTACTATTAAATAAAATGGAGTAAAAAACCTCGCATCAGCTGATTCATATTGTCTTTCAGCTTATGAATGGGCACAACTGGAGTGTCTTTTTATAAGTTTAGGTTATCTAGGAACCACTTGCAAAAATTAACTTTTTCCCTTAGACTGTGATCATTTGGGATAATGTTTCTGATCTTGAGGACTTAATTTG
>VZTL01001882.1:88684-100282 GCA_013400535.1 Scopus umbretta
AGAAGAAGATTCCTGGTAGAATGGGGCCAAAATTTATGCTAACATTATTTTGTTATTACATTATTTTCAAGAAACAAAAATTAGCTCAACCTGAAATGGTTTATGAAATTGTCCCAGTATATTGGATTTTCTGCAGTGAAGGAATATGAATTTAATTGCTGAGTCTGATCTCACTGGTTTCTGCTGTCATTGGTTTTTTTTCAGTTTTTCAAGTATAAATTAATTTTCTTTTAGAACTTTCCTTCAGTTTCAATTTGTAAACTCAATACTTGACTCAGAAACAAAACATTCCAGTTTTGTCAGGGAGAAGGTATGCTTAACCGGAATGGAAACACAAAAATTACATTATATAAATAGCAACTACACAACAACCACCAAAACTAGTAATATCAAAACAAGAATGATCATCTTTTCCACTTAAAGTAGATGTAATTATTTCCTTTAACTGTTAGTGACTCTGATGTGAGCAGCCATAACTCAGTGATTCAGAAACTTCTGATTCTTGGTATTGGACCGAAAACACTGGGATTTTCTCACACTAGCAGTACATGAAAGCCAGACTCGCAGCTCTTAAGACAGAACTTGATTGTCCAGGCTGTTTTCTGAAGAATGTAGGACAGCCTCTTGAAAGTGGTTCTTACCCCAGAGTCAGAGAAAACATCTGAGACAAATTAGTGCATCAGGAACATGCCCATTGGATAAATCATATTTGTTTGGGAACTTGATGAAAAGGAAATTTTTAGTGCTATCTTTAGTAGTAGGATTTTGTTGTCATGAAGTAAACTTAGATGTAGCAAATTAATTGTAGTTAATTATCTTCCCTTCTACAGTAAATAGAATAGTACAGTAACAGTACTTTCAGATTTTGTTGTAAGGTGTCTACAGTAGTTTTAAATGGCAATAGGCTAACAGAAAAAAGCACGTTAGGTCTTTTACTGATATCTATGGCATCTCAAACGTCATTGGCCCCACATAACATTTTATCGTATCCTAAATCACAACATTTAAGAATGTCGGCCATGCTCTAAAGGTAAACATGAAACTTCTGCTAACACAAAATGTTTAGACTTTCTTAGATTTTAGTTTCATGTGTCTCTGAACCAATGCCTCATTTACACTCACTGCTGATTTATTTTTTTAACTGTTTCAATGTGATAGGCTAGTAGACTGTAAAATAAGATTATGTTTTTAGAATCTGATCCTAAGCCAGTGAACTTAAATGAACTCCTTTTTGCTTAAGCTAGGTTTAGGTTGCACCTTCAAATCTAGTAATAAACAATACTAACAAAATCTTAATCTTGTCTAGTGCTTGTCTTCTTTTCTCTTTGCTTTTATTGCAAAGTAAATCCCCATATCTCTTCTCACTGCTCTTTAAGCTATGAGTCTGAGGTAATTGAAATTAATGACAAACCCCCACATTTTGACATTGTACCATTCATAATGCTGCCAACATAATTAAACTAATATTAGGAGATATAAAAATATGGGTTTAATATATTATGATAGTCTCAGTGGCCATCTTGCACAGGGAAGACAAGAGCACACTGAAGGCAGTACACATGGGCCTGTAAAGGAAAACCAAAAACATTGTAAGAAGAGGTTGGTGATATGGGATACTTGGGAAACTGAGCAATTATTGAACTAAAGACGGTGAGAAGACTTGTGTCTGAAATATCCTGACACCCTCAGACACCCTTCTCCCTTATCTGGCTTCAGAGTTGCCCCTGGAAGCTGTCAGAATTAAGTTGAATTTCCGTATTTACCTTCAGGACATCCTAAGCCTCCAGTCCTGCAAATGGATTTCATTAAGTCAGTAATGCATGTCTTAACCCTATCTCCTATGCAAATGAACTTCTACCTGATACAGTTTCCCTTTCATTATGTAAAGGTATTTTTTGAGTATCCTACCCAGCTACGCCTCTCATTATATTGCTTTGTTGACTGTAAATAAATTTATATATGTTATGCAAACATGCCTCTTCCTGGCAGACATAAAGGTGGTGTCAATTTGCACTGCCTCTGCATAGTCATGAACCTAAGTATGTAACTCTGTACACCATGACTTCTAAAATGTCGTCATGAAACATAAATGAAGCAATGAATGTGACTCATTAGCATGCCTTAAAAGAAATTTTGTAAAAAAGATTGCTGCAGCTGGACATATTATCCTGGGAATATTGGACACAAATCAAATACCTTTAGATTTGCTGACTTCAAAGGAATGTGTTTGCAAAAGGAAGTAAACAAAGCTTCTCTTGGATACATTAAATTCTTATGTCAAGATAATTTAAGAAAATAAGGTATTTGCTTATTTTCCTTGCTAGATCTTTTTGTTCTGCTTATATAACAAAAACACTTAGGTCCAATAAGATGCATTTCACCCATCAACTAAGGCATGCCTTCTCTCTCTATGCTTGAAAACTAGCCATTGTGAAGGGCAGTTTGTGTAGTCCAGTAGGAATGAAAGAAGACAGACACCCATAATCCTAGAAAGTCTATNGATTTTATTATCCGCTATTTTATTAGTGGAAATGCTGAATAGCATCATGCCAATTACTGACTTGCACAGAAGCACACTAGAAAAACCTCCTCTTGAACACGATTAACTAAAAATTATTTTTTTAGTCCTCCTGGTAAAAAACAAAAACAAAAAAAAATAAATCCTTTTACCACCTCTGATCCCCTGGAGTGGAGCCCATTATAAGCAACAATAATCATCCACTTTTAGCACCTCCCCAAGCAATACAAACATAGGCATCATCTCATGTGAAGCATGTCACATGATATTTAGATTCAGTATTTTCATTTAAGAGTTGCTGCTAGAATAGAACAGTCAGCAGGTACTAAAATAAAGATAAATACAGACAAATTAAGAAAACCAGGGATGATGAAATAGATATCATTTAGGCATGAGGCCTCCTTGAAAGAAGGAACAGATACTGTACACAAAGGGCAGTGTACTGTGTTTTTCTACTACAAATAAAGTTTATGGGTTTTTTAATAATTCTCCCATGCCTGTGTGAAATTTGGTCAGACATAGTGCCTTCACTGTTAAACTATCACAAAATGCATTACAAAAAGGACAGAATGAGCTGTGGTTCCTGTAACATCTGAGAGTAACAGAGCAACTATTATATGACCTCATTACCAGCGTATGCATAACTTTGGCCATTACAACTTGTTTTAGTAAAAGAGGGAATGTCGGGAGAGCCACTGGACTTCATCCATAAACTTTTAGCAAATGTGCAGTAGAAATTTCCAACTTATTCCCTGATGGACAGCCATCAAGGACAAGCAGAGGTGACCATAACTTCAATCCTGACACCAATGACAGACCCTCTAATAAAGACTGCTACTCTGTGTGAGCATGCACACGAAAAGTCTCCACTTACAAAAGCTACAGGAAGTTTTCATTCAGTTTTTAAATTGGTTTCAAACTGTCTGCAAACAATGACAAGCAGCTGGTTTGCATTGTTTTATTTGTATCACATTATCTGACAAAAATGTTGATGAGATCAAGTTTTGGGACACTCTGTTGTGAGTTATGCTCAGTCTGCATTTAAATAAAAAATATATTTGTATCACCCGTGATATGCACTTGTGAATAATACTTCAAGATTCCATGATGAGTTATGTAAGTCCTGAATGTGAGCAGGGATCATTAATAAATTGCCACATTATATATATAAAAAACCCCGCATTTTCCTTGCTCTGCCTTGCTAGCTGCATCTGTGTTCAGCTGGTTGGATGAACCATTAGCTAAGGTATTTACCAGGAAGGCAGATTTATCACGCAGCCCTAAATCATATGGAATAGCCTGTTAGATGAGAGACAATCAGGTACACATTGGAAAACACTACAGTGTTGATTAAAAGTGAACATGGACCCAGTCCTAATGGAGTAAGAATGATGACAGGGTAACACACAGGTACTGCATTCTAGCACTTAGAAATTAAATTATTAAAATGTGACAAGGGGCTGGTAGCGCTGTAGTTCCAGGTCTTATTGACATATAGAACCCACTTCCCCCAGATATTCAGCAGTTGCCCTCTTAAAGCATGTGAACTGTTCCACTAAGATCAGGTGCTTTAAAGTGTGATAGAGGAAGAGTAGACGTGACATGATAGAGGAAGAGTAGACGTGACATTCTCCAGCCAAATAAGAGGAAAATGACAATTGTCTGAGGAGAAGCATCTCTGGGGATAACATCGCTGTTCATCTCATTGCTCTTACTGAAATGAGTACCTGGTTTTTTTCATGAGCTGGAGAAGCATCAGTGTGTATGAACATTAATTACTAGGTGATTATGAGTCATTTATTGTCGCTACAGAAAGCAAGTGCAGTCAAAGGTGTACTAGAAAGATATTAGCAGTGTGAGGGGTTTAATAAGATTTGCACGATGGGACATTGTACTTCCTTTCTTCCAGATGTAGACACTGCAACCTATTGCAGGACACAGGTAGTGAGCAGTAAGTGGAGCAGCAGCTTCTGTGGGGGCAAAATTAGCCATGTCGATTTGTCTTTCATTAACCTGCCTGCTAGTTTCTAGCTTTATGCCATAAAAAAACTAGGTTCAGTCTTCAGACCTGCACAGGCCAAAGCATACCTGAAGGAAGGGTGATATAGGAGAGAGGTATTTATTCTTCTACTGTCAAGTATTAATTTCTCTGGGTTTACATTTCTGCTGGGGCAGTGTTAAAGATGGATAATTGCTGAGGACTGCTTACTTTGTGATTATAGTTGTAAAAAAAATGTCAAGGATGACTAAAGCTTGGAAAGAAAGTTCTTTGATTTAAATAGTATGATAATAATTTTCTAATTAAATTTTTTAGGAAGTAATCTTTTTTTTTCTCCTGAGAGTATTCCAGTTCTTCTTTTGAATACAATTGGCCATGGGTTTATGTTGGCTTAGTGAATTTTCTGTAAATATGGCCAGCCATACACCGTACTGATCTGAAACCAGACAACTCATTGAATTAATAGTTAATTTTTCTTTGGAATTTTGCTTATAGACAAAATACTTAGACCCACAAAAAATGTACACATTCCTTAAATTTTTTTCATTTCATTAGTGAGTTGGAATATATCTTAAAAGATACTATTTCTATAAGTAAACTAAGAAAAAAAAAGCTACAGACTAGTAAAACATAATCAAATTATCCAGAATGTCAAAAACTCTCCTCCATGATCAGAGGAAATAACTCTGCCCATTCAGCTCTTCTCTGAGAAGAAATCTGAGTAAATAAATGGCCTTTGTAACATGACCAAAAGTCAACAACATTCAAGGTCTCTCTCAAACCCACCAATGTTTGTGCCTAGGAGGGCATCGTTAGGGCAATTACTTGATTAAACAGCCAGTCCATTTTGTTTGTTTGTTACACTCCTCAAAGGAGCACAGTTCACTCTCACGGGAGCACTTGTGTATCCAGTAAATAGAAGCAGGTTAATTACATGCCTTAAAATCACAAGACAGAAAACGCTATCCCTTTGTCTTCTGCTAACCCACAAGCAGGAGCAGAGCTGGAGAAAGGCAAGATACATCTTGTGTGCCTGGTTGTAGGCCCTGCGAGGCTGTGAGGCTGCATAGCTCTGCTGAGGATGAAGCTCTTTTTCTTGCACAACTGTGGAAAGATTTGCACAATATGAATATTGTAAGACTGGTATAGCATTTATATATGACAGTTAAACATTATTACTGTCGTTGCCTTTGAAAGATGGCAGGAAGAAGTGTTTATTGTATCACAAAATATCTGCCACTCTTACTGATATTTACACACCACTTTTTTTCCCCCTGGCCTCAGATTAATTTGTCTTAAAAGAGAATTTGCTTTCATTTCAGGTTATTTTGTCCATCTATTTTTACTTCTAAAAATCCTTTATCATTTAAGCCAAATCTCTGGCAATCAGCACCCAACACAAATACTTTCTCTAGGGGAGTTTGGAGGGTTTTTTTCAGGATCATGTTACCAGAGTCTTTGGCTTTGTCAATACCAGTCTTAAAGAGGAGTCTCCAAGAAGCCAGAAGCATGGCATATTTCCAGGTCTGCTTGCCTCCAGTCTACACAAGCAACTCCTAGGCAGCAGGTATAATTGCAGAAACGCTTGCAGGCAGCCTACAGATATGGTATGCAGGTGTGCCTGAGACCTTCCAAACTGCCTAATGCTGAGCTAATAGCATGTCAACAGTATACTGAACCACTAACTATGCTTAAGAGATGGTGCCTCATTTTCCTATGGAAGGAATACCTGGAGCCATGTTTCCATGTTCACTATCTGGGCATCTCTCAAAACATAATGTAAAAATACCTGCTGTGGTTTGGGGATTTTTTTTTGTCTTGTTTCTTTCATGTCTGTTATTCTTGTCTTCTTCCTCTCTTACATACCTAGAACATCAGCCAGAAAAGGTCTCTGCCCAACTACTTTTCCCTCCTGAGCAGACTCACAATATGCCTGTATTTCTTGGCTATAATATGGCTTGAGATTTTGACAGGAGTATCACTTCTTACGTATAACTGAAGTGAGGGTAGCTGTCTGATCTCAGTCCGACTTCAACTACATGTGTATATGAATAATATATCTCTAGTCTAAAGCCCTAGAAAAATGAAGTCTTTGTTACTTTGTTTTCCCTAGATCATACATTAAAGTGACCTGTATCAAAACTGTTAACAGACAGTGGTAGTAAAATATTGGTATTTAGCCAAAATTACATATCCCAAAGTCTATACTGGGTGTGATTGGTATAAATCCATAAATCACTGAAATATTTGGAAGAAAAGAAGACTTTTAAAACAATTTTGTATGTGTCTGTGATATATTTCTGTTTCACTGTTCAAAGTTGTATTTTCAAAGATGTAGAAAAAAGGAAATGCATACTTCTTTTCTTCAGCATAGAAACAAAAACTTCTAGAGCGGATCTAGGTGATTCACAGTTTTGATTAGACACCTGTTGTGATGCTGGAATGATTCTGTATGATGTGCACAATAAGGTATATCACACAGTCTCACAGTGTTCTCTGCTCATGCTAAATCTTATGCTTCTGCCTTATTTTTTGAATACAGTGAGAGGTACATGTATAGTATATTAGATGTGATCCACCTGTGTTTTGACTGTGGAGGTTCTTTCTAAACAGGGCTTGCACTGAAGATAGCACAGTGTTTAACCTTCTTACTCAACCTGATTGCAAGATAAGAAGTCAGGAAGGAAGCAGAGGTGATACAGGATACATTAGCATGTCTCCATTTAGATAAATGCTCCTTACCCCAGTGTGCTGCCTACATTCAGGGGACTGGAATTTTGATTTGGTAAACTTAGAACAATGAGGAGAGAATTAGATGTACACTGTCTGCTTATATTTTTGCTACTTTGCTGTGAACTGCAACTCTTATATTAACCTACATTTTCTCACTAACACCTTTTCTTTCCTTTTTTGTTAGGAAATTGCCCAGCTTTGATTAGCTGAAAGGTAACTCTAATGTCTTTTTATCCCAATATTTCTACACAGTTGCAATACTTTGGATCCAATAACAATTAATTCTTCAACATAACTATACAATTGTCTTAATAGCATATGACATTCATCTTTACTGATTGCAGTACATACTTCATACTGAAAGTGAATCTTCTACTTTATTCACGTAGAACCATAAGTAAACCAGTAGAAGCTAATGCTCAGGATACAGGGAGGTGCAAAAAGCAGGACCAATATGATTATATTTATTCAGTTATCCTTTTCGTCCTACGTTCATCTTTATCTTTTTAGAACCTTGAAACTCTTCCCTTCCCTAGTCCTTTCAACCTTTTCAGTTTAGGAGGGATATTTTTCTTCTGGAAAAGAGTGGAGAGGAAACCAAAATGAATGTCAAGTTGTAAACCAACAAAAAAGTACTGTGAGCTGGCAGACCAGTAGCTCTGCAGGACAGCCCTTAACAGTTGTAAAATCTCACCACGTCACTGCATCCAGTCATTCAGATGCTTTGATCAAAAGGAGAAAATCCTCATAGAATCTCTGCTGTTTAAAAAAAAAAAAAAAAAGAAAGAAATGGTTGATCATTAATTGAAGAACAAGAATTAATTAAATCAGTAAATTAAAAATTGCTGGGTCTTACTAAACAGGTATATTCCCATTTAAGTTGTTGGCAGACCCTCAACTGTAATACAACTTTTTAACCCAAGGGTAAGAGTCTTTGCAGGAGACAACAGATTTTCAGCTCTGGTGCCAGACAGTGAAATGAACTCCTACAGGATCTAGGAGCCATCGTTTCTTTGACCTTCCTCTGTTTAACACAAGCACATTGCAGAGTGTATGTATGATGAAGTAAAATCTACCAGACAAAATAATTTTACCTCATGAACAATTTCCACTTTCGGAAGATGATAAGAAGAAAAAACCCCATGTGGCAGAGGCCACTCATCTCCTGAAGTATTACTGGCAGGCACTGAGAAACCCATGCTAATGAAAGCACAAGTGTAACCCATATACACAGGTCTAGACAAGAAATACCTGTCTCATAATAAAAGCTACTAGACACCAAAGCAGCTGATTGCCAATGCCTTAAAAACAGAGTTCTCTCATTAGAGCTTGCAATGATCACATCTTGCTGTTTTCTGGTCTTTAAGAGAAGGCAAAAACCAGCTTGATGTGAGTAAAACCTGCTTACCCGCCCCTTCTTGTCCTTTTTGATAGAACCGCCAGATTGTTAGTCTTTGGCTAATGCTCTTCTGTATTTTAGTGTATCTATCAAACAAATCTCTTGGATGAAGTAGCTGCTGTTATTTAGTCTAAAGGCTTGTCTTGGTTTTGTGGACTTCTGTTCCCCATACAGAGGCTATTGGACAGGCCAGAACACCTTGAAGACATTTTGGAGCTGGTTCTTGGGCTGCACAGCTTCCCTGGAGATCATGTATCTGAAATGTTCCCAATGTTCAGAGGTAAAAACTAGACTCTACTTGACTGTGCCTGCCTTTGGTGCTTTGATACTGTGTAAGAAAGTATTGATAAATCTCTCTGTTTCTTAAAATCTTTAGTATTTAGGAAAGTGCTATAAAAAATCTGGGAGCAGGTGTACCTTCACCTTGCTAGCATTTGTTTCTTTCCATACAGTTGTGATATCTCAGTCTGTCTGTTCACTGTTGACACTCTGGTTTCTTCCAGCTAGGGAGAAGTAAAAGGTGCTTAAAATGGCAGAGACCAAGGTGGCAGAAAAGGAGTTAACTCATGCACCCTGTTTCTGCAGTAGTCCCTGTTGCTGTTGGGCAGGAGTGCTCTGTGCTCTAGGTCATGTTTGCACTGTGGCATTACAAGCATTCCTGACTCTGCCTTTTTTGCTTCCCGTTCTGTTCACTGGTATTAATAACCATCCTGCTGTCCGTTGACATCTTCATGCAGATATTTCATGTCTTACTTGTGGATGATAAAGTCTTTAAACACAGAAAAAAATGCCATCTGCGAGTCGTCTTTGACATTTGCAAACATGGCAGTAACGTTAAATACTTTGCAGTCTCCATGTTTTCCTTATTACTCCAGAGCACGTGTCTCTCCAGTTTTTCTTCCCTTTGCACTGAAGAAAGCTTCTTTTAATTTAGTGGTAGCCATGTGGTATTCTAGGGAAGGTTGAGGGACAGAAAAGGGATATGTACTACATTTATGATATACACACATAAAATAAACAAATTCCAGGAAGTTGAGAGAAATCATGCAAAGATGACATTTCCATTCCACAGCTGCGAGAAGGGTCCTCCAGCTGTGAGAAAACCATGCGCTGTGGATTTTCCAAACAGAAAGATAATAGTCTGATCATTCCAAATCTTCTGAAAATCACATTTTTTTTGCAGATTAAGCAATTAGAAATTCTTAGTGTTACAATCCTCAGCACGGGAAGCTAAAAAAAGTAAAAAAAGTTTCACATATATGTCATGTATGTTATCTTTTTTGTGTCTCTTGTAGTGTTTTTTTCTTATCCTCGGGAGCTATCAAATGGACAAATCCTCTTTTACCCATATACACCTACAAAATTGTGTAGAGTTAGGAAATGGTGAGATCCTTTGCAATGTGAAGAATGTCTGGATTGTATTTTTTTCCTGTATGCCTGGTAGAAGGCATTTTGCATGCAAAATTATTTGCTTTAATAGACTTGCATACACATGTGCATAACATATACCCATGCTCCCAGGATTCAGTATTAATAAGTTTAAACAGGGGTATTAATTTTATCTCTAAAGAGAAGGAAAAACCATCTCACATAGCACTGTTAAAAGATGCTGCTTTAATATTTCCTGCTACTTTCAAAGTCAGACTGTTGACTATCTTCTAAATCTGTTCTTTGCAAAATACTTCTAGGAATAAGTCAAGTGCAGTAAAACTGACTGAAATTAAGGTTTTGGCAACAGTTACTACTGAGCCTTCAACAGTCTGTGGAAAACTTCACAAATGTGAAATGCATTTTATCCAAATATTTTTTAGTAAAGCTTTGTAATTGTTTTGGATTTTCTTTACCCTCATCACTGATTTCTAAGGAATATGTGTGTAAAATGAAACAAATCTGTTTCTTCTCTTGCTTTAGCTATTTCGTGGTGCTGCGTTGGCTCTGTTTCATGATGAGCTGTTGATACTGCAAAATCTGCATTGCAGTGTGCAAAATAATTCAGCTAAAGAAGGTAAATGATTCAAATATCCCAATACTCAGCAAACTAGAGGAAATGAAGACCTGTTTAAAATAACTTGCTAAAGTTTCAGAAAGTTGGTACTTGTTAAAGGTCCCTGAATGTTTTTTTCTGAAGATCTGAGTTATTGAGAAGAATTGGTAATACTTCAGCTTCAAGAAAACATTGGGTTTTTTTTCCCAGTTTTTGGAAGTCTTTCAGTTTTTGATGTAGTTATAGAAGACTGATATTTTCAAAGGAAAGAGCTTGCTTTTCTTAGAATCATACAGTCATAGAATCGTAGAATCATAGAATTGTTAAGGTTGGAAAAGACCTCTGGGATCATCTAGTCCAATCATCACCCCCCCAAAAAACAAACAAACAAACAAACAAAACAAAACAAAACAAAACAAAACAAAACAAAACAAAACAAAACAAAACCACCATGCCTGCTAAACCATGTCTTGAAGTACCACATCTAGACGTTTTTTGAACACCTCCAGGGATGGTGATTCCACCCCCTCCCTGGGCAGCCGGTTCCAATGCCTCACCACTCTTCCAGTAAAGAAATTTTTCCTAATATCCAATCTAAACTTCCCCTGGTGCAACTTGAGGCCCTTACCCCTCGTCCTATCGCTGGTTACTTGGGCAAAAAGACCAACACCCTCCTCACTACACCCTCCTTTCCTTTCAGGAAGTTGTAGAGAGCGATAAGATCTCCCCTCAGCCTCCTCTTCTCCAAACTAAACAACCCCAGTTCCCTCAGCCGCTCCTCATAAGACTTGTTCTCCAGATCCTTCACCAGCTTCATTGCCCTTCTCTGGACACACTCCAGCACCTCGATGTCCTTTCTTGTAGTGAGGGGCCCAAAACTGAACACAGTATTCGAGGTGCGGCCTCACCAGTGCTGAGTACAGGGGCACGATCACTTCCCTACTCCTGCTGGCCACACTATTCCT
>VZTL01001883.1:0-12484 GCA_013400535.1 Scopus umbretta
TTTTGTTTTTTAAAAAAGACAAATGCTCTTTGGCATAATAAATATGTGAACACATCAGCTGGTTAAGACAGAAAAACAAACCTCCAAATTACATGAAAAGTACCTCCAAAAAGGATCAGAATTCTTTTAAAGTAGCCTGCTATTTCTCTCTATCAAAGTTCAGGACAATACTCAATTGTCTTGTCAGGCAGTGACTTAACTCGGTCAAATTTCAGGTAAGTTCAGCTTCAGATACTGGGACTGAATACCAGTCTGGTAAGATCACTGTCCTCCTCTCTGTCTCCAGACACTGCCTGTCCTTTATTGCAGCAGTATCCTCAGTCATCTGCTCCTTTTTTCCTCCATGGAAAAGGCAGCAGTAGAGCAAAAGTAAGAATTCTCCACATGAAGCTGTCCCACCTTTAAACAGCGTATTACCCCTTATCTGTCATCAGGATTGTTGTTCTTTGTGGAGGAGGGCAGGTAGTCTTTCCTCTCTGCAGTTTTCACAGTTCATATTATTTTATTCTATTTTCTTTGAGACTTCCCCCAAAGATCCCTGTTTCATTGAGAAAGGGAATTCCTCTTCTTGCTCAAGCTGTGACCCAACCACAACACAAGATGGTGCTTTCAATTAACAAGTCTACTAAGACAGGGAAATCTTGGCTCAAACCCCAACCATACGGAAGATCCATCTCTGGATTTCAGCGCTGCTGCCTCCTCACATCAAGCACCACCTCAGGGGGGTATACGCTACAGTATCCTTGTACTGGAGACATTTTCCCTTTTCTGCAGGCTCAATTGTTTCAGAGAAAGCCATTTACACTGAATGAGGATCAGGGAGCTTCCTGTACACAATAGTGCTTCTAAATTCACTGCACAGTTAGATTCGTGACACTTCCTCTCAGAACATGCTTCCTCCGAGAGTATATTAAGTTACTAATAAGGCAATCCCAGACACCATGCTCTGTACGTACACCAAGCAGCACCCATCCTCTCTTACGACATACTATTTTCAATTCAGCTTCAAAAAAGCATCCTTTTCATCACGCAGTTTTAGTTCCCTTATTAACTTCCACAGCCTTAAGCGGAATAGTGGTCATCTCCAGTGAAGACACTGCTCGGGGTTTTCCCACCAATAGCTCCAGCATCCCAATGTTGAAGACGACTAAAAATCCTGGACCCATGTACTAATCTGCCTTCCCATACAGGTGAACTCTGTTCATAAATGAGTTCACTGATTACCTCTATCATCTTATTTTGCCTGCAATCAACCCCTCATCCTGACAGCCAGCCATTTTATCAGTAATAACGTCATTTTGTGGTATTTTGTTGCTTGGAACCACTACCGACATCATTCCTCACTACTTCAGCATTTCTGCATAATGCTCTTCCTTTCTGCGCAAGCTTCTCAGGTGCTTGGTGACAGAACAATGTGCATCTCATGTACTTCCACTGAAAACCTCTGCCTGTAGCTAAAAAAGCTATTACCAATATTGCCATATATTCAAAGCAATTTTCTCTACATCCCCCTTCTTAATATACCACCATTCTTTTTGTTCTGTACACCATCCTCTCCGTGGATCCTTTTGTCATCACACAACAGCACATTTCACCCATGCAGCCTTTTTTCTCTTTGATATAACGAAAGTTTGAAGCATTAGTTGCTAGCATTATCTCTTACACATTCAAGGCAAATGGATTCATCTATTTACAACAGAAAAACTGAAAGGTGGAACACAGAAAGGCATAGTAAAGAACTTAAAAGGTAATCTAGTCCAGTCCATGTCATGAGACATATCAAGAATTTTATTAAAGCAACATTGATTTTCCTCGTCAAGAAAGCGTTAAGTCACAGCCATAAAACTGGCACATTTCAGCTACAGTTTTAAATAGAGTTTCTACAATAACAGTCACAAGCCACAGCAAGTCTTGGATCCAACCAAAACACAGTCCCAATCTGGATTCAAAACGCATTATTTAGTGTATGCAAAAACAAGCTGGTTCACTGGTGCTGTGGTTCCACGCATGTTTCTTCGGCAGCAGTGCTCATCTCGGCTACTACCACCATCTTCTCAAAGCTCCACCATCATGTCAGCAACCAAATCAGGGCATTATTTTCTGCAGGATTTTTCTCTCCAGTGTCATTAGCTCCTTGCACCAGTTCACTGAATGACACAAGGAAAGTCACCAGAGAAGGGAAGAACAGCAAGACAAGGGCGCTTGCTCTCCAGTCAAATGCAACATGCGGTTTGACTAACAGTCAGTTGGCACAGCCTTCAAAAAATAAACATTCCCAGTCCCATGCACTCATTCCTACAGCAGAGTTGTCCCCTTTCATTCCAGCAGACATTTGGGAAGCCACATAAGTCCTGTCAGGGACCTGACTGGAAGATGTTTATTTTCAGCTGATCCTCTCCTGTGGCTGCAACAGTCTCTGCCCTTAAGTACAGCACCGTCTTATCTTCATTCAGTCAACTACCACTTTCAATGTAAACACCTTAATGGAAGTCAGTAGCTGTAAGACCACTCTTGCAATATACTATTTCTCCTACATAACTCTTAAAAATTAAGAGTACGGAAAAGATTACCTTCAGATTGTCTGCAAAGCAAGGGCAGTCCTAGCAGAAACAGGTGATTTACACAGCAGTAACTACCACTAGTATTCACCACAGCAGTGCTCACTGTATCTAGTTAGCTGAACTGCTGTTTCTTCTTTGGCCTGTACTTCTTTTGCTCTGTATGCGTGCAGTTTGCTCCTCCCTTCAACTAGGCCTTAGTTAACAACCCTTCAGACAGCAGCCATTACTACTAAGGAGGTCCATGGGGGTCGTTGCTTTTTTGAAGGCTTGGAAGATTTTAAGTTTACAGTGACAGAATACATGCGTCTAGGTTAGTCATATGGGGAAAAAAAATACAAAGCCAAGCGTATGTGCATTTTAATATATTCCCCTCAATCCAGCAAATTCCTCCATCAATGGGGAGCAGCTAACCGTGTATGCAGGACTCCCTGCCTGTCAGCTCTTCACAGGTACATCAGGGCAATCTGACACTACCAATGAAGTCAAACTAACAGGGAGCTGTACCTTCCTCTCACTCCGCTGCTCCGGCCAGGGGGTTTTCCTGCTTCCCCTCACACTAGATGCAGAGATTATATGATCACAGAATGAGTCATTTCAGATAGCTGCTCCATCACACCGCTGCTGGAGGGGGTGACAGGTAACAGAGAGGTAAAAAGGAATTCTTGCAGCTTGGTCTGACAGTCAGCTACAACTGAAAAAGGAACCCACAGCTGTCGATATGAAAAGAGCAGACTGTTGCCATTAAATTGCCTCATGGCTCCACAAAACTATACACTTGTAGTCATCCTTCTGGTTCTCTCTGAGCTCGGGCTCAGCCTCAACAAGTCACTAGCCTGGCCCTAGGCACACAGGCAGAGTCCTCCTTTGCGGCCACTGTTTCCGAGGCTCAGGTTTCACTGTTGACACTCTGCCTCTTCCCCACAGTCACTCCCAGATCTACTCTGCTCACTGAAGCAGGCAGCAATACAATAAACCAAACTGGAAAATTCATCATGCATGGTATTTACACAACAAGTGACTCATTCAAGAGCTTGTAAACTGGTTATGGACTGCTGCCACCCTGAGCAAATCTGAAATCACTGGTCAAACCCACAGGCCATTTTCCTTTTTGTACATTAAAAACATCGAAATAAAACACAAGTAACATGGTGATCTTACGCCTGTTTGTATAAATCGGTTATCTCTGTATATGCTACGATTTTACCAGTTATGTAAAAGCTTGCACATTTAAAAAATTTCTCCTTTGGTCGGGCTTTCTCTATTTGGTTAATTTAAATTAACTTCAGCGGAAAATTTTAAGAGCCACACCAACTTCAACAAGTAACATTTATATCATGACTTCTGATGCAAAGAAATCTTTCTATGCCATACACTTCAAAGATTTCAGCTGTTGTGAAGATAGGTATTTTAGTATGTGCACGAGAGCACGTACAGTAGCAAAATACACTAGTATTGCAATGCTTCCCCTCACAAGCAAACTTCAGATACTTCCACAAACTACCAGAACCCTCAAAAGTTACACCAGTAACTTTAGCTTGAGTACTTACCTTCAGCAACACCTACATTTAGATTCCATGCAAGCGTAGCAAGAACTAAATGCTCACAAACTTTGAGGTGTATCCTCACCAAAAATACAGAAATCCATTTCAAATGAAACAGAAAATATACTTTCTCAATAATAAAAGCAATCAATCAAGGAAGGAAAGGCTTAGTCAGAAAACTGGTCTAGTAGATAGTCTACAATTAAGTTGGAACTTTGCTTACATTTTCCCCTTGGCAAGAAAAGGAAGTTGAGTCTTCCAGATTTCCTGCAACAAGCTCTTCCTGCATTTCTAAAGTGTTCATTTTTTGTCCTACAACATGAACATGCAAGTTTTACAGCACAGTCAAAGGAGCATTCCACATGTTGACATAACATGCTCCTAAAAATGGGTGCACCAATCGTTTACACATTTCATTAATTCAGCAACATCTACACAATACCTCACGTACGCAAAATTTTTAAGATTGCACAGTTATGAGAGCTTGTTAGGTGTTTTTTTGTTTAAGTATTCGCTAAAGCAAATCTGCCCTTTGAGCAGACTTGATGATATGCCTTAACTCTCCCTCTACACTGTCTGAACCTTTTCAGCTGTCCCAGAACAGCCAAAAAAAAATTTTTTTCAAAGAAATCAAAGAAAAGTTTTAGAAGTACTAATTAGAGGAGATACTCCATTAAAACAATCCATTGTTCTTAAACTCATTTTAGACCAAATTTTGTTAATCTTTCTCTCTTATCCACAGCTGTCCTTGATACTACTACTGTTTCACACACAAAGCAAGTGCAAAAGGCAGAATGGGAAGCCTTTGCCAGTGTGCTACACTTACCAAATCTCCTTCAATTCTTCCTTTATTTGAGAAGTTCATCAATATATGGGAAAAAAGTCAACAATGCCACCAAAAAAGCAATCTCACTTCCCTTTCTACCGACATGATCATTCCCACTCAACTCTCTATTCCCTGCTCGCACATTCATATTCAATGAACAAGAACAGTTTTTAGCTGGATCAGTTTTCAGATTAACAAAAATAAAAGTCCATTTCAACTTAAAGGAAACAAGTTAATCTTGTATATGTGGGAAAAAAGGCAAGTTCCATTTACCTCCAAATTTAAAACAAGGATGAACTCAGATTCACGAGATATTTAAATAAGCATTCTTATTACTGTTGAAGATAGTTAGCGCTTAATACAATTCAGCCTCGACACAGGTAACACCCAGCCACAAAAATGTGATATTTTCTAATTTAATTCTCCAGAGTAATAAATTGGTGACTAAAAACAGAATGAAGGGAGAAGAGAAGAAGGTGAAAGGGAAGCAGATAAATCTCTAGATTGGCCCAAGCTCGTTAATTATTGGCTCAAAATTTGCCAGTTTGGATTAACTGAGGTACTATGCAGTAACACAACTGCTTTAGATATTCTCAGCAGGGAAACTAAAATGTCTTGAGAAACTTGCAGTAAGTCAAGCCAAATTATATTTCCCTTAAAATTGAAAAGCCCTGAGTAGTATGGACAGATCTTTTGGAAAGTTTGCTTTAGGGCTGTACTTCCGAGTAACGTCATTTAAGCCTGAAAACCAACTTTAAATAGTAAGTGTCCAGGTTACAGCATAAAAGATCTTGGTTAAATGCAGTTAAAGACAAGCAGCTTTGATTCAGTGCAGAAATACATACAAGAGTCACTTTACCAGGGGTTACCAAGTCTTCAGGTTTGTGTCCAGAACTACAAAGTACTATTAGAGAGGGGATAACCTTATAGTGTATGACAACCTTACTGTGCTAGAAAGATATGCTGGCATTTCAAGTCCAAATGTACATTTCCAGGAGCGTTTAATAAAGGACTAAACCCTACAGAGATTGTAATGACCAAATAAGAAACAGTAGGTACTTTCTGATCCAAATAACGTATCTTTTTATAAAAAGAGACAGAAAATTATTCTTTTAAATATTATATTTGGCTATATAAAAAAAGTCAGACAAATTGGGAATTGAGAATGAGGCAGTAAACACACATTGTCATCCAAAATTTAGATCAGGTAAATCCCCAAATCACTCATGAAAGAAAACTGCAGAGAAGATGGAGATACTTAGTACATCAGGAGGGTAGGGGGACTCACAATGACACTGACCAACAACTCCTCATGCCGTTATATACATTGCTTTGTGAGAATTACGGTGGTAACATCTAGTTCGTCAGCAACAACTGTTGCCTCCCAGGAACCAAAAAGTACTGACCCAACTTATATTCTTCCTCGTTCAGTATCAATGCCATCACTACACTGAGTAATATAAAACTTCCTGTCTTGAGTGTGCATTTTGCCAACCCAGCATTCTTCTACCACGCTAGTGTCTGAAGTACAATAAACAACCCATTTCAAAAGCTTCCTAGAAGTACCTCATTACAGACTGGCAAAGGTATCTTCAGCTTAAAATGTCAGTATAAGCAATTTGATTGTATTTCAGTGAGCTGTAGTCGCTGCTAGAATGACTTTTCATGGATTTCTTTATCTATTGACATTACCTTCACTGCCCACATTCCCGAGATTTTATATGTATTTCACTTCCACCTCTTCAGACATTTGAAATTGAGATGCTCATTACAGGATGAGCCAAGGTATAGGACATCAGCCTCTAATATATTCCCATACTTAATTAGTCTGTGGGGTTTTTGGGTGGTTTGGTTTTTTGGGGTTTTTTTTTGTTTGCTTGGTTGGTTTGTTTGTTTTGTTTTTTTAAACAGACAATACAAAATTCCACTATGTATATGCCTACAGTCCTCCCTTCTCCAAGACTAAATCTTCTGGTCATTCAGTTAAATATCACAAGCAGCTTCAGAGGTAGTTAACCTTCTGTGTATTTTAAGAAACAGACATCTGTGTACATGAGATAAAACCTGTAAATGCTTCCACTTGTACAAAGCACTTCAGGACAATCTCATGTTAAACACTACAGAATTTATATGGATGAGCAATATAATTAGCACAGCAGCAGAAAGGCTTCAAATAGGACTTGCATCTTCCTAGACGAAGTCAAAGATAACCAAATCCACAGCAAACCCAGTTCCTCAGTTCCAATCGTCAAGGAACCACTTATCCCCCGAACCCCTTTACACTGAGTCATTGTGAGAACAAAGCAAAAGCCGGAGAAGATCAAAGAGCTGAAAGAATAAGGCAGCACCAGTACAGAAAATACAGTCTCATTGCATTCTGATCAGATTTGTTATTTTAGAAGGCTTTTCAGTCAGCGCTCAAGCAGCATTTCCAATATTGGGGTCAGGAGAGAGTACAAAAAGGAACTTTTGTCACTCATACTCATTATTTTTAAAGCAATTAGAATAACCTACCCATCACAGAAGTGTCTGACATACTTCATTGAAGTACAGAGACCTGGGGTAGCAGGTGATGATAAGCAAAGCAGCATTCCAATTTCTCACTAATGCAATGTGATCTACCTGGTCACTCAAAAAATACTTTAATTTGCATATAAATACATATAATTTTACTAAGGCTTGATGCCTTCACAAGACTTTGGTGTACCTGCTTTTTGTATTCCAAACCTTGGTTCAAATCCCAGCACTGGACTCTAAGAAAGAACAGTCTTCTGTGACCAGAAAGTGTGAAGAGCAGAAAGAGTATAAATGGGAAAGAGGAAAAATGGTTCAGAAGGAGTGCAATGTAAGTAATGGCGTATGCAACACTGATTTCATACCTTGCTGTCCAAAGTTCTGTAAAGTTTTAGCATTTTGCTTTCATCATCTTACTCTGTGGTGTTTGTTTCCAGCGTCCAAAAAGTGACCAAAGTGTCAAAGTCTAAAACACGTATGTGAGCACAGACAGACATATTTTGCAGCTCTACTGATCCCACAGAGCTTCTGCAAGTACTCAGTCACAAAATAACACTTCCAACTAAAAGACCAAGCAGCAGTCATTTATCACATTGCTGTTTCCACAAACTCCTTTGAGTTTAGCCATTGTTACCATCAGTAGAAGCATAAAATGGTTTGACAATTATCCTGAAACAGTTTTAACAGAACTTGGACAAGGCTTCCAAATTAGAGAGGAATCTTGCATACCATTAACTAGCTTGATCTATCTCTAAAGCACTTCCCACTAGATAACACTGAAGGTTTGAAGTTATGAAGAAAGCCAGGAAGAAGAGATTAATCTTAAAAGCTGAAAGTTAGCATGCTGAAATAATCCTATATCAAAGAGGACAGAGTAGAAATAAAAAGGCTCTTTAAGAAGACGGGAAATGGAAGTAACAGCAGCACTAGAAAGAGACTCTTTAAGAAAGATTTTAAAAAATTAAATTCTACCCTCCATAATTTACTGTAGTAGACTGGAAACAGGACATGATAGGTAAGAAAAGCAAAGAGGGACAGGAAAAAAAAAAATCCAGTCTTTCCAATATAGGAAGAACTGAACATGCAATGAAGTTTGAGTGTCATACAGAGCAAGCAGTACGACCACTGAATTCAGACAAGATTTGAGGACAAAGATCAAAGAGGATTTACAAAATAATCAGACATTTATACAGATAATAGCTACTGTTAGAACGTCAAGTTCTAAAAATAAAGCAAGATCTCCAGAAGATACTTCCGAAACTGAGAAGCTGATTTAGGAAGATGTTAACCCTCAAATGTTACACCCCCCCAACCTTACTGAAAGTTTCTTCTTCTTAATCAGTTTTGACTGCTGTTAATTTTTTTTTTTTCCCCCCACATTTTATCATTGTGGTATAACATGGTAATTCCTCTTTTTCATTTAGAGAAGTAGTTTAAACCCACCGATGACAGAAAATCCCCAACACACTGAACACTTGTCTGCAAACCCACCAGTTGTTAAACTACACACTCAGCAGTGTTTGGTGTCACCTTGCACAACACTTACACCCAATGAAGAAATGAATTCAGATTTAAATTTAACTAAGTATATAATTACGTACATACTTCAACACACTTTGGGCAACACAGTCCCACCCCCAGATCCCTTTTACCCACCTGAGCTTGCCTCTACACTGTGCCAGCAAACAAACTTTCCATAGCAATGCAATGACCCAGATTAGGGACCTGATCTGAAGTTAATTTGTGTTTTAGTGGTTTATTTTTCAGACAGATCAGTTTCCTGCAATGCTTCAGAGTGAAGCCATGTAAACAGCTCTACCAGCACAGCTGAAGGGACTGTGCAGGAAGCAGGAGAAAGCAGCTGTGGACTGCAAGTGTTTAAGGCAATTTTGCCACTAAGCATCTATCAAGAACCTTGCGGTCATCCTTATAAAGCAAGAAAGCTATCTACTATAGCCCTAAGGACAGAGAAATTAGAAACTTCAGATCCCCTTTAGTTTCAAGTGAACATCTGACATCATATGATCTCTTTGCTTGAACACTGGAAACAAACACCACAGACAAAGTAAGATGATGAAAGCAAAATGCTAAAACTTTACAGAACTTTGGACAGCAAGGTATGAAATCAGTGTTGCATACGCCATTACTTACATTGCACTCCTTCTGAACCATTTTTCCTCTTGCCCATTTATACTCTCCCCAACGTACAATTTCACTGTTTCTATACAAAACACACAAGGTTTCAGATCTCCTAGCATCCATTCATTATACAGAAAGCATCATTACAATTAACATCCCTCTTGTGAGACATGCAGGACAGACTGGATAGGCACAAAATGCAAGACTAGCATCAAACTTTGCATCTGCAGTCCGTTCTTGTTATAGTTCAGGCATACTGGTAAGCCAACATATGAAAGAGCATTCTAAAAATCCACAGTACCTTCTGTCCAAAGATTTAAGGACACATTGACAAGCCTTACTCTTGAAAGAACCTGGGTAATGAAACAGATCAATAACTACGTGACTCATTGGAAGCTCATCTAAAAGTCACATCTGAACTAGGATTCCCAGTCTCTACTGCATACACAATAAAGTTTGTGCATCAGTTCCAGACTTGTGTGAAAAAAATGGTACAAGCCATTGATGTGGTAACAGAAATCAAACCTCATGTAAATATGTTCAGGAAAAAAAAAAAATTAGAGTTAAGACTGAAACTAGCAGTTTCATAACAGAATTTTCCATAAGAGCAGTCAGATTCTCAGTAGTATTAAGAAGGTTGCTCTTGTTTGATTAATGTGAACAACATGCAGTCCACACGACATATCCATAGGTTGTTTTCATGCATCTTACTCTTTGTCTCTGAAAGGCAGCCAGCCACAACTATCTTGGTCATCGCTGTGCAGCCAAGGCATCAGAATACACGCCCCTTGTGGTCTGGTATATCAAAACCAAACTAGCATCAGGGTGGCAGGAGGGGCAAGGCTAGCATCACACTTCCTCCTATGGCCACTTGCAGGACCACAAGATACCACAACACCAATGCAGCCTGCAAAGCAGGACAGAGGAAGACATTGTCCAAGCCTAGAATTCATCCCCTACAAGCCTCTAGGTTAATTGTCATCAGTGACAGCTGTAAACCTGACATC
This sequence comes from Scopus umbretta, assembly GCA_013400535.1. Taxonomy (NCBI): domain Eukaryota; kingdom Metazoa; phylum Chordata; class Aves; order Pelecaniformes; family Scopidae; genus Scopus; species Scopus umbretta. The sequence continues at coordinate 10,589 of VZTL01001883.1, forward strand.
ATGTATGCAGCAACTTGAAAGGCTGCTTTCAAAATGAAGACTCAATATTTTGTTAGTCTATTCATCAAGCTCTGACAGCCCCACTGAATTAAATTCAAACAGCTGGCTGCAAAGACAGCACATTCAACTATTTAAGAATGAGCAACATACCTTCACAACACAAAGTTCTGAGCTTCTCAGACAAGCCTGAAAACCAAAAGGGGAAAACAAAAATTAAAAAAAAAAAAAAAAATCTCACTATGACAAGTTCATGCAAGTCTTCCAGGAGATCTTACAAAAGTAATTCTATTCTTTCATGTATGACGCTTTGCAAATCAGTCAATGCCAGCTATAAGCACTACACCACTACTGTATCTATGACTCAGCAAGGGAAACTGGACACATGAAGAAAATTCACTTACATTAGTAAGAAGCAAGGATTTTAAAAAAAACAGCAGTTATCCACAGAAAATTATCCAAGATGATTTGTGTCCGTGCTCCTTGTATGTTTAAACACACAAAATTAGATTAGAATGTCAAACCCATTTATATAATGGCTAAAGTTTGAAAGCAAGTAAAACAATGCTTACTGCAGCTGAGCCAAAATACAAAGGATTCAACAGCTTTTTTCATCTCCAATGAACAGAAACAAACACTGGCTGTATGTTCTACACAAAATACTGAACTATTTCCAAGATTACCTGTATGTAGTCCAACTGTGCAAGTCTAACTTTAAATCTGAACAAAAAACAGAGAGCCATCAGCAGCTTCATGTTGTAACTTAAGATACAAGCTTTATTCACCAAGACAGTCATCCGAGGTTTACATATAAGCATGAACAGACAGTAACATTTACACAACATTATTTGATGCAGCAAAGTGGCAAGTTCTTAAGTGGCTCAATTATGCTTTGGTCCATCAACTAAGACTAGTTACAACTAAATTATTCCAAGAAGAAAGAAAACATCACAAGCCATACCTTTTCAATACATTATCTTCATCCAGACATTCTACAAAATAAGCACTCAGACCTTGCCTTTTAAACACCACAGAGTCTGTACATTATTAAATAAAAGACACTTGTTCCACATCTACAAAAACAATCTCTACAGAATTAACTTTGTTATGTTGGCAGCAGACTCTTCGCCAACAAGGGGAGGAGGGGAGAAAGGAGGAAGAAATATTTTCGTCAATTCTTTCGCAAAAAGTTCAAATAGAGAAAGATCTAAAGTCACCAGATCTAAAAAGGAATTCCTCTCCCTGCACCTTCCCATGTAAAGCAACATAGTAATACAGAACTAGGATGAAAGTGGTCCACAGTTTACTTTTGAAACAATAAAGGAGAATCTTAGGAGACTAATCCTCTTCCCTAACATCTTTCAGACAAAGAGAGTAAAGCTTTAACCCATTAAGATTCTCAGTGCCTCAGACAAAGTTATGAACACTACAACTTTTGTTTCCGAGTTTCTATATTTATTTTCTCCACTTCTAAATGAAAAGAGCATGCAATATGTGGTAAAACCTGAGGTGACCACATCCCAGTGGTATATCTGCCAAACCCTTTAGATTTGTGCATTATGTTACACTGGTTTGGAGCAAAGCCTCAGGCAATGCTACATTCCCACAGCTAAGTTCTTACACAAATAAAGTATCATTGTACCAACACAGATTTTATTATCTTACTGTCATATTTTACGTTAGCACTTGACATGTGTGTCATCTTTCACCCAACAGCCTGAAACGGGATGGCAGGGGAGAGCAAACAGAAGCACGAACTGACAGCAAAGCACTATCCCACCGACAGCAGGAATATTCCAGAGGCACAAGCACGCACATCATCTACAAAGCTCTCCAAGTTTCTCCAGGAACACCGCGGTAACACCTATATGGAGAGGAGCAAGACGAGCACACACCCCC
>VZTL01001883.1:12994-41478 GCA_013400535.1 Scopus umbretta
GGCGGGCAGGCTGCCGTGGGGCTGCCCGAGCGGGGCGAGGCGCCGGCCTGCTGCCGTGGGGGAGAGCCGAGGCCGGGCCGTGGGGAGGCGGCACGCCGCCGCTGCCAGCAGCCCCCTTCCCACCCGCGTTCTGCTTGCTTTGCGTGGCCCGTCTCGCAGGCTGGTCCTACCCAGGCACAGAGGTGTCCGCAATCTCAGCGGCTTGTCGGCGCACGTTCTTTGTCCTTTGGTCTTCCTTCAGCTGCTTACATTAAGCATACGTTTAACTCTTCGCTTTGCCAAACTGCTAGGAGCTTTTTTTGTTTTATTGTTCAGGCTAGGAATATATACTGTTCACCTGGAAAAAAACTCCCACCACCTTCCCCATTTCTGATAACCTCTCTCAGCATCAGAAATTAGTACTTCACACATAACGGTGAAAGTAAGTGCCAGCAGTAAAAACGCTTGTAGTTGTTCTTGCCGTTGCTGGTACCACTCTTGCTACATTTGGTTCGAAGAAAGGTGTTTGTAGACATAGTCAGGATGAGAGCATATCAGCCACCACGTTTATAACATCACTGTTTTCTAAATCAGAGAAAGTGACCAAAATTACATGTCAAAGTTTTGTTAGAACAATAAAACCACTTAAATAAACCAAACTACTTGCATTTTCTAAAGGAACTAAGCACCACGTGTCTATATATGAGAAAGTCTGAGAGAAGAGTTACATGCATACACCAAAAATCTTGCAAATTCACATTTCAGAAAATAGCCAGCAAGCTGAAAGCCATGTCTCTGATCATTCTTGGTTGGTAAAGGTGAGCTATGACTGATGATATCCCCTCCTGACTTTGCTGACAGTCCATTTCTGGAAGAAAGCCTTCCTCCCACTTGGCATCGCGCTGTCCTCCAACCATCTCTGTAATTAACTTGCCTGAATGCAGCAGACCTCCCTAACTACCACTTGGTGTAACATCCCATCATGCTGAGCAGCTTACCGAGAAGCTAGGAAAAATACACCTCTGATATATTTGCCCATGCTGTAGACTGTTTTCTTACTGGTTTCAGGCTAAAAATGGAGGAGAAACACAGTTAGTTGAGCTGATGGACTCCTTGTACTCCTAGGGGATTTAACCGTCTTAGTTATTTATATGGTCTCCAGTACTGTAGTATCTGAGAGAACCACAGCCTTTGACTTCCATAACCGCACAGTACTGGAGTGAGATGAGGGATTTTTTATAATTGCAATTTAATAGATAAAGATCACACTGTCAGGGTTATGCTTGTATCTGTTCCAGGGGGACTATGCTCTGCAAATATGTCTTTGCAAGCTGTTGTTGCTGTTGTCAGGAGAGCTGATAATGAGACTAGCAGGCAGAGCTCAGCCTCTTTGAGCTATTGCCTGCTAGAGCCGTCCCATCTTCTATTTCTGTCTGTTTTCTTAACCTGCTTTCCCTTCCCTAATAGGAACCACGATCATGGAATACCACATACGCAGTGTTCAGCTTAGTTCTATTTTACCCTGGTTTTCTGTAGAAATGTGGTATATATGATCATATTGCCTGCCTGTGCCTATATGGGCTTAGGTCTATGACCCCTGTGCTAAATTTTTAACTCATTGATTGGTTTCTCATTTGGGACCTTACAGACACTGCAACTACAGAAAAGGCTTCATTTGTCTTAGCCGTCAAAGTCAAGCAGCCAACAGGCACAAACCCGTAGGAAGCTAAACTTGCTGTAGTTTCAATGTGCATGGAATTGTTAATTGAAGTATATCTGTGAGGAGGAAGGCTTGCAGCCGAGGTGCCTAAAGATCAACAGTGTGAGATAACCCCTGCCTCTATGTGTCACTCATGATTTATAATGTCATTATTACCATTTTAGCAGTGGCTTGCTGAGACCGCCATAGAAATAAGAACTGGTTGGAGTTAAATAAGTAAGATTTGGGTCACGTAGCTTTTAGACTGAGGGGAAATAGCATGCCAGCTTGTTTTTCAGGTGACAGGAACTAGTTATGAGTTTGTCGCCAAAGTTCCGTAGGTAGGTGAAAAAATCTATTCTTCCCTCCAGCAAGCCTGGCTTATAATCTTACATGTAGTGAAAATGAGAAGAGAAGGAAAAAAAGTCTTGCAGGCTGAATGTTTGCTTTGTTAGTGCTTTTTTTTATATTCTAATATTATAAAATGAAGTGTAGTCAGAATGGATGGTTAGATCAAAGTGCCAAGATCTTGCTCACCAATAATCATCCTTTTAGTAGCTAAAAGAAACCTTCTTTCTTATGACTCGGAGATAAATGATGTGTCAGGTAACAACTTGGGGAGACAACTGGCAGGTTGGGAGTGAGGAAGGCCACCATGTGTTTTCACTTCAGACTTTTTAAAGCATAGAGGTCACCCCTTGACTGCAGTGCAGTGTCATTATCTTCGAGGACTGCATGGTCTCATGGGCTAGACAGCTGGGAAGTGCACCAAAAGTAAGCTGAGCAGCTCCTTCTGCCACATGGGACCTTCATGTAGGAGACAGATTATAAAACACTGAGTTACAAACCTTGCTGCGGAGGAGTGGGAAATGGAAGCTAATTGCATTTACATGCAGGTGAATATGTTTTCTGAGATGAGAGGGTAGGAGATTCACACCATCTGACAAACACCCCCAGAGTATGTGCACACACATCGCTTCCCTGATCACCTAATTATAATCCTCACACCACACTCTCAGAAATAAATTGATCTTCCGTTTTTAGCAGGATTGAGACATGTTTGGTTTGATCGATTTAAAATAATCTCTTCATGTCCTCATGAGCAAAATGTTACATATGCTTTAAATATTGTAAAATATCATCTCCTCTTTAGAAGAAAGTACAGAATGAGATACTGAGCCACACAACAGTTCTCAATACCTCTGCTCATACAGAATGACGTAATGCTTTATTCATGTTTTTGTCAGGGACTTCTGTGAAATACTTACTGATGATAATCACTGTACATACACATTGCATCTTATCTCCAAATCCAAGAGTGTTAGTACAAAAAACTGATTATGTGCCACCACTTATTAAAAATAAAACCAGCCCAAATGTCTATTATCGTTCATTCACCCTTCATTTGCACTAGGAAGCTCAGGCTTTGAAATGCCCTCTGGATATTTATCAGAGTTTATTGAGGAGAAAATACATTTGGAAAAAAACCCAGTTCCCTTCCATTGACTCATTTCTTGTCCATGATTCATTTCTTAGACTTTTGGATGTTTCATTTGCTTTGCATTCCAAATGTGTACTGTTTATTATTGTTAATGATGTATTTGTATTGCTGTGTTGTGTGGAAGCCCTAATCAAAACCGGGGTCCCGCTGTGTTGGATGGTATGCCAAACTCAGATTACAGTGCATGCTCTAGAGAATTTACAAATTAACTGGAAGGTGTGATCATGCAAGGTACAGAAAGCTTCCTGCAAACCAGTGAGAAAACTGGATGTGTGTAATTTTTGGTGAGAGTTGGGGTCACACCACATGTTGTGGAAGGTACCTCTGGGTGCCTACTACAGAAATAATGTCTGCTGCCTTACTTAGAGAATGCAATTCTGTTTTCCTGTAAGCAACACCTTTTTATTCATGACCATCTGAAGTGTGACTTTCTAGCATTACAGATCAAATCCTGAAAGTCCAATTTATCCTCACTTTTTTTTAGTGTGTGTATTTCAGTTCAATTTTATGGCACTCAGGGCAGTAAATCATGGCTAAAGAAAAGCTTAGAATACTTTAAAGTATTATCTGTTTATTGGTAACTAATCCACAATAACTGAATCCTCAAGGGCTGAAAAATAGATTGAAGACTGATGCTTATTACACTAAACAGGCTTCATTTTTATCTGTGATAATGATGAGTTTCTGCAAATATACAATCTGGACTATTACTAGCTCTTTAATTTTATTCCTTATCTGTTGTCTTTCTTACTATCTAAGCTTTTCTTGCTACCTAAACCTACTTTAAAATTTTGTAGAAGAAAGGTATTTGCCATATTCAAATACACATTGCTCATTATACACCATCCAACAGCCCCTCAAAGAATAGGCCGAAGTTGCTGTGCAAGCCACAAAAATTGGATTTCTATAATCAGCAATGGCAGAGCAAGAGATGTGCTTCCTTGGGTGAAATGGGTGGCATGGAAGCACAGCAATGACAGCAACATGATGTTTCTGCCCCGATTTTGCTCGTTTCTTGAGTCACCAGATCTTCATGCAGAGATGAGGAAGGCCCTGTGTTCTCGCAAGAGAGCAGAGGAAGGGAGGTGAGGGCAGAGGATTTTGTTTGCTGCTAGCAGGAGAGAAGGAAGCTGCCCTGGGGCAGCGGTGATAGGCACTGCCACCTAGTTAGCTGCTATGGGATCTCTGTTCTGTGATGAAGCAAAGCAAATTCCCCATCAGCACTAGGGGAAAGCTAAGGGGCACACAGCCACCCTGTGCTTCTGGAAAGCCTGGCAAATTTGATGAGGTAAAATAGTTGCATCCAGCAGGAGCAAAGTACAAACTATTACCTTGAAAGAGGTGTTAAACAGGCCCTGCCCCGGGTCAGGTCACAGAAAATACACATACATTCTTTTGAAGGAACATGAGGAAAAGAAGTGACATTAGGCTCCCATGTTAAGGTGGGGAAGCCTGAGGACAGACTCTGTTTGTAGGACAACCTGGCACATCAAGAAATGAAGATAAGGTTGGTGGTGATATATGCCAGGAGGTTAAACCTTACAAGACTAACTGCCTGCGAAGTCCGTGGGCTGACAATGCTGGGCAGCCCATGGCCATTACATTTAGACAAACTTTCATTGGGAGATGCAATTAAGATCTCAAATTTAAGCACACAAAATTAATTGTTTTGCCTGTGTGACCTTTATGGAGCTAACTTGTGCCCATGCACGGGGAAAAATCTCTCACTGTGATGACCAAGGCATATCCTAAAAGGAATATTACTTCCTTGAAAATCAGATGTCATTTGGATTAACCTTTAGTTGGGTCCTTAAAAGGGGTTTGTTATGTGTACAGGTTGTTTGTTGTTACTGACGGTACTGTGCAACTGATGCTTTTGGTGAGGGTATAATCACTCACCCTGTGGCTGCATTCTGTGGTAAATGCTCTTTGTAGTTTGTCAGTGTAGAGAAAGAGGCCAAACCCAAACCACTGCTGATGACGGCAATTGCGTGCTGTGGATGCCTTGCACTGCTAGTCTTTTCCTACCACTTAGTACTTTATAAAATGATCCCTTTTTTTTTTCCATAGGACCCATTTCTGTGAGCAATGTGCACAGTAGTAGATGGTCGCGGAATGAACAGTTACTCAATATATTGATCTCTTCTCACAGTTCAGTATGGCACTATGCCTACTTTGCTGAATATTTCAACCTCTGTTTTAAATGAAGAGTTATTAACTTCCTAACGCACTTTCTGTAGCATCTGCATGCTCCACAAACACTAATGAATTTTCAAAAAACAGGTGTTATATCCACCCTGTAGATTACAATATGAAGCACAGAATTATTCAGGTGGAGAATCTGCTTGTTGTAGGGGCTCAGTTAAGGTACACAGGCTCTTACGGGTACTTACCAGTACTGTAGTACTTGCTGTGTTCAGAGCATGTTTCCTGTTCAGTTCAGTTGCAGCTGTGAGTCTGCCCTTTTGCAAATTTGGCACCAAGATTTCAAGTGAAGCAGTCAGAACACGAAGAGCAAACAGCTAACCACAATTTGTGAAAAGTTGATCAGCTGATTATTACATTATAATTCTTTGGCAGAGGCAAGGTTGGATTCCCAGGAGAGCACTTAGCTATGAGACAGTCCTTTTTCATCCTGGAATTGCTTGCCTCACGCCATCTGCACTTTCCAAGTTCTGCAACATGCTGAGCAAAGGTCAACATATGGACAACATTTTATTTAAATGTACATCCCTGATTTATACCCAGAAGAGATCCATCCTGTAAGTTATCTATCTAGTTAGACCCTGCTATGACCCAGTTGGATCTGGATGTCATAAAGTGCAGCTACTGATATTAAAAATAGTTATCCATTGGAACCTAGATACAGCTTTTGAAGTGACATAACATCAGCTGAATTCATAGCACTGACTGGAATTCGTCTATGTGCTTAATGTATGGGTAAACTAACTAACTGATTAGGAAGCTCATGCTAGAAGGATGATAGTAGATGATCAGTGGGAGAGTACATGATACAAGAACTGATGACATGCATGTAAAGCCTGTTCTTTGTATTCAAGTTGCTGAACTGGTAGTCCTCCTAAGATGTCTCTTGATCAATGGTGGATGAATCTTGCAAAGTTATTACTGCTACTTGCTCTGCTGCCTTAATAAAGAAACCTGGATGATAAAGCTGTTGTCAAGCTGAATAGTGTCTGGACAAGACTGAGTGAGACTGGTTTCTGAAGGAGGTACGGTTAGAAGCAATCAATCATTGCCAGTGAAAGAGCAATGCTAACACCACCTTCAGATGCTGAAAGTTTTTGAGTTTTTGGAGTGCCAAGTGAGAGCAACAGGCAGAGTAGCCAGCAATCAGAGGGAGAGGCAACCTGGAAAGAGGCAGTCAACATGATGGAGATCTCCTACCTCCCTAAAGACAGCTGAGCACCATAAAGGATTGCTCTCAATGAGCAAAATTTTCCTAGTGTCAAATCGAAATCTCCTTACTGCAATTTAAGTTCACTCCTTTTTGTCCTGTCAACAGCAGACACAGGGAACAGATTATTCTCTTAGTCTTTGCAACTACTCGTATAGGACAAGTCTGGAAGACAGTCACCTTCTCTCCCACTTCTCTTTTTAGACTAAACAATTCCAGTTTCTTCAGTGGTTCCCTGTGGGTGTGTTTTGTAGTTCTTGTTCATTCTCCTCACACTTCTTTGTTGTCTTTGTGATTAGTTCACGTCTTTCTTGAAGTACAGGTCCCAAACTGGAAGCCAAATTGCAGCACAGGTTTTGCCGGTAGCATATGCTGTAGAGGGCTCCTTCAGATGCTTCACAGACAATGCTTTTGTGTGTATCTCCCAGTACAACCACCTTTTTCTCCAGCAGTGTAATGGTGACCCAGGTTTAATCTGTCATTTAGTGCATCTCTGACATTGTCTTCTGCAAATGATTAAGCCATTTTTTAATCTTGTGTTCTGTGCTATCAGTTATCCTGGGCACAGAATATTCTGTCCTTTGTTAGTTGTCTAAATTTCTCCTTGTTTATGCTGAATTGCCTGTGACTGAGACAGGTTGGCTTCTTGTTACATGCATCTCCTGTTCTTTCTTTACTTTGGGTTACCCTGCAACTGTGCCATTCATGTTTTTCTAAGGAAGTACCAATTTTCTGAGACTCCTTTTCCCCTTGGGCATATTTTCCTTAGGATCTGTGATTTTATTGAATTTCATAGAAAGCAGAGTTCATGATCTTTACTTTACTGTTCTTCCTCCCTTCATGAAAACAAGGAACACTGTTATTTCATAGTCTCAGCTACCTTTCCTCTCTAGGTTTTCAAGCAGTTCCTCCCTACTGCTTGCAATCAAATGGAAAGTGAGCTCCCTTCTAGCTGTATTCTGAATAAACACATCACCAACGCCTTTCAAGAGTTTGCTGGACAATCTGTTCTGTATCTTTTTTTGCCTCACATATGTGCAGATGGCAAAGTCTCCATTATTTCCAAATCTGGAGCTTTGGCTGATTCTGCTAGCTGATCCCAAAAAGCCTTGTCTGCATGATCTGCTCTGTTTAGTGTCCCTGTGACACCACCCTTGTGCATTTCCTTCTTTATTATTATCCATATGTTAATATTACGGTAACATGGATTATCCCACTCTCAGTTGTGCAAATTCAGTTGTAACTGGGTTCTTATATTTAAGATTCCTAGCATTTCTTGTTCCTGTGTTTCTTGCATTAATATACAGATACCTGAAATGTTCAGGGAAAGGACTCCCTGTCCTTCACATCATCCTTATGACCCTTATGAACACAAAGCAAAGATACCATCCCCATTCTTTGCGAGGTGGGCTGAACACCTGCCCAGTAATTTGTAGAACAGTGTTTCAGTGCTCAGAGCACCCAAGTCCTTCTACTGCTACCATTTATGCAGACAAATGCTCATTTTCGAGATGTGTCTCTCACTTCCTTTCATATTCATTACTGGAATTCATAACTGGGAGAAAAAAGAGTACAAGCTGAATCCCCTGCTGCCTCACTGTTGCTCTTTGCACCTTGCAGTTGCTTCTGATCCCTCCAGGCTCTCTCCTGGCAGTATCCTCGGCACTCACACAGATGAAGAGCATGAGGAACTAATCAGTGAACTGGCAGGGCTTCCTCATCTCTTTCCAGGAGTTTGAATGCACTTCTTTTGCAACAGCAGGGCAGAGTACTGTATCAGTCTGCCCGGTTCAGGAGAGGTTGATGCCACTTTTTTTTTCCTCCATGGAGGCTGTGTGCCTTTGGTCTTTTCAGGAATGTGGCTTTCCTTCCTTCACCCTCAGTGCTAAATCCTTGCTTGCTGCCTGGACCCGGGCTCTTTGACTTCAAAAGCAGCTGACTTCTTGGAAGAGCAGCTTATTCACGCCCAGCTTCTGTTGCTTCTGCAGACTACTCCAGCTGGCCAGCTTTCCTTCTCTGTATGTGGAGCTTAATAAAGAGTTTGAGAAGCAAGGTGAGTTAGTTAGAAGCTTCTGTCCTGAGGTACTCTCAGACTGTGCATGAAGACCCAAATCCTGGAAAGGAGGAAGCTATGAAACATTGACTGAGCATTTTTTGCCTTAGAAGGCCTCTGATTGGGACGTGCATGAGAGACGAGAGTTGGCTGTACCGCAGCTGGGACCGACCCATATTTTGCTTCCTGACACCAGTGGTGCTGATAGCACCAGGGAGATCTGCAATTCCACACTGAGCCACAAGGCATTTCAGGGATAAATGAAATGTTATTAACAAGTTTTGGTTAATAATTAAGAGTTAATGAAAACCTGTAACTCCTACTATGAGATCCGAGATGACGTTAACAGTGTTAGCAGTTTCCTCTTAGGAGAGAAAAAGGGGATAGAAAATCACACAAATATTGACACTCAGATTCTGATGAGTCTTTTAAATATGAAGGAAAGATCTGAGAAGGTCATGTATGAACTTTTACACACTGTAGTGGGGTCCTATTATTTTCATGGGATAACTGCTGGGGATGAGGGACTGTACCCCAAAGTCATCACAACCAAGGATTAGAATTTGCTGCACCAGCCCACCATATATATAGACTGAGTAGTATGCCTATATCCTATGCAAAGTATTCAAGCTAACAGAAGGAGTTACAGCAACTACCTGAATGAGATGGTTGCCCTGTAAGCCCCTTTTAAATAGAAGTAGGTTTAAGCTGTCTCAGATGTAGTTCTATGTTGACTGACAATTCACAGGTCTTTGGATGCAGAGTATAGGTGCAGACCTTAGGAGATAAGGTCAACCCTGAATGCAGTGAACTGAGATGGATAGAACATCACAGTGGTTTAAATAAATAATTTGTTGAAAATCTGGTTTTGCTTATGTTTCAAGCTTCTGACTCCACCTCTTCTTTTGCCTTTGAAGTTAACATTCATGTACACTGATCTTTGTTTTCTCCCAAGCACTTTCATCCTCTGCCCCAGGCCATCCCATGTACATGGGAGGAGAGCTGTGCAAAAGGTTTTTTAAAAATCCCTCCTTAAAATTAACTTCTGTTATGAATCTCATGAGCAGTGGTATGCTGCTACTGCTTGCTGTGCTGCATATGACATTTGCCTTGTTCGTCCTCACTTTTCCCACCACATGTACATTTATTTTTGGCTCAAGCTCTGCCCTGTAAAAATAAAAGAGCCTGATGTGCCAGACGGTGTTACCTTGGTAAGACCAGCTTTGCTTCTGTAGACCTTTGCAGCTGCCTGGGGATGTGAAAGCAGAAGCTGCTTGTGAAAGTGGTGTTTCAGGGTAAAGACAGGCCTCTGAGGGAGGCATTGTTGGGACAGTGACTCTACCAATTCCTTTTATGATATCGGAAAACAAAAATGAATTGATGTCATATCCTGATAATTTCCCCCCTTGGTGTCTGATTCTTCATTTTCTAAAAGGTTGTTTTATTTGGCCTGTTTAGACTACAGTGTAGCTCATGGAGTAGTTTGTATGTAGATATACGGATAGTCCTGTGGCATAACATCTTGTGGCAGTCCATACCCTGCTAAATGAAACCTGTGCTCCAGAGAGACCAATCCAGGATTAGGCACTGTGAGCAAAAGGCTTTTCTCACAGCAGTGGAGCTAGTGCAGCCAAGCTGTTACATCTACACATCACTGCTTGGGGATATTAACCTGACTCCAAGAGTAGTACAGATGTTTAGCAAGGTGCTGGGCATTTCCAGAGCCAACATCACCTCTACCAGCTCAGGAATATCTTCATTTCTTTGCTGCACACCAGAGATGTGCCCTCAGATTCCTACAGACAGAATTCACTTTCAGTCTGTAATTCTCTGTGAGCAAACTTTGGACATAAGAATGAGCATTGCAGGCAGAAGACAAAGATGTCAAAGACCACCCACTGAAACAAAGGACCTGGCTCTGGACTGGGCCCCAGGGTTACATCATCCTCCAGAGTTGAACATGATAATTACTCTGTGATGCCTACCCACAACAGAAGAAAAGGCCAAAAGGTTATGTGTTCTGGGGGTCTGATGAAAAAAGAAACAGTAAGTGTTGTGATTTTAAAAGTAGGCACAGTGCATTTATCCAAATTGGACAAATCAGGGTACTAAGACTTGCTTGCTTTTGCAAGAATGCCTCCAGCTAATGACTACCAGCCATTGGGATCAGTTTTGTGGCTTGTCCAAAATACAATGTGTTGAACAATCATACCATGGGCTGTCTCCTCCCTCTCTCTGGGTTGGCCCTCTGCCACTGTCTTCAGTTGTATGGTACCAGCTCATACCAGCTGGGACTCTAGACTATCATTTGCTTATTCATCAGATTCCAAGGGAAAAATATAAATAGTACTTAGCTCTCTGACTGCTCCCTACAGAAAAACTAGGGAGTCTCATCTTCATTTAAACAGAACAGAAAAGTCAAATATTGTTAAAATCTTGAAATTTTGGTGTCTCAAGTAAAAGGGCAAAAAGCTGGTGTTGTCCCACTAAAATTGATAGGAACATTATCACTGACTGGTGGATGTAGGATGAATCCCCAAACTGAAATAAAGGTCCTTTATGAAAGTAGAATAGTTTTCAGAGGAATTCAGCATTTCATTGCTTCTACTGGGGTTAGCAATATATTGATTATTCTTGTGGTTGTAAATAAAGGCAGCAGCCAGTTTGACTCCTTACCGTATACAGAAATATCTGTTGAAAGAACTTGCAAAATGCTCAGCCTTTCTTAAAAGCAGTTGCTTGGTACTGGAACAGCTGTGGCCAGAAGCAGAAAGCAGCACCCTCTGCTATTGCCCCTGCACTGCCCAGGAAGCCACGTGCAGTCTCTGGTTGGTTAGACTGCCTGCCAGGTCCCCAGCACGTCCAAGAGCAGTCTTACAGCACTGTACCGTTCAGAGGCTCAGACTCTGAACTGGGACTTTGCTGGCATTTAGCTGTGGCAGGACAGCAGGAGGAATCCTAGCCTAGAGTCACATCAAGTCATCTCGGTATTCCAGCTCTTCCACCAGTTTACTGTAGCATTTGAGCTTACAGAACAAAAATGTTGTATACTGTATACATCAGTCAAAAGCATAGCAGAGAATATCTTTTGTCCCAGGTTGCAAGCAAGTTTTAAGTTGTCTTTTCATGCTGCTTACTTAGGTGGATAAAAATCTTATTCTTCAGGAGAACAAAACCAGAGCAAAGTCACTGTATACCCAACCAGATGCAGGTAAACATGAGTCTGCTTTGTGTTGCACAATGATCTAGTGCCATCTACAGTGTGAAATGGGTCTCAAAGACCAAAAGCTGGCAGAGGTTTAAATTACACGCAAAGCAAAACAGCATGCACAAAAAATTACCTTATGATTTTAAAACAAATAAAGATGTGATAAAAAGCTGGAAGAAATTAAATGAAAAGCTTGGTATATATTAAAAAAGCAACAGAAGATTTCATGTCATTTAGTAAGATTTGTGCTTTTGAATATGCTTGATTCTAACATAGATCGATGTACTCATATAGTATGGGATTTTTTTTTCTCAGCTCATTTATTTTGCTATTGTTGATCAAACTGAGCTTGAAGTAAATGACAGATTAAAAAGCCACGCTGTGCCCTTCTTAATAAGGTTCACACAACAGCATACCAAACCTTCTCTGGGTCCTCTGGTGTCATGGGTATGACTTACCTAGACTTCAGGAGGAGAGAATCAGGCCTCTGTTAAGTAAATTCCATTTTGTGGAGTTTTCCTTGTTAGTGCAGTCATTCAAAACGTAGGAGCATGTCACCCTTTTTGAAGTGCAGTGCTCTTTACCAAGGCACATGAACGTTTTATTGCCCTGAACTTGCCCACCTAGGAAGTTCTTTCCCTTATCTCTTCTCTTATGTGCCTTGTTCAGGCACTAAATCAAAAGTTGTTGGGTTTTTTCCCCACATGGTTATAAACTGAATCATTCGCTTCTTTCTCCCCTTGTACAGTCTTGCAGCGAGAGGGCTGAGCTTAGTTACTCTTCAGCCTTTATGTGTCATAAATACAATTTGGGATGGAGAATGAGTTTCTGGCAATCGGATGTGGAATCATCCCAAACTCTTACACGAATTGGCAGTCAGGCTCTGAATCAATGCAAGGGCAGCTTCCCAATTTCTGCAGTACCTGAGTGCCCAAGTGGAACCTCTAACTGCGATCTCTGAGAGGCACTGATAGAGAATGACTTCTCTATTTGCCATTTAATGATATTTCTAAAATTAAATGAATTTGAAATTAGAAACTGAAGCAGCAGGCTCTGATCTCAAGATCCCTCACAACCTTCCTCACTGATCTCCTCTCCTTTCCTCTTCTTTGCTGGTATTTCTCCTTAGTATTTATAAGTCTTTGCAATTAGAGCCATTGTTTTCTTATGCCAGTGTAATACTTAGGGTAATACACTGACAAAATCAAGAACATGTTTTCTCCTTGTGTATACACACTCTGTGGAGCAGGCTTATTATATGTTGAAGTAATACTTGCAGTAATGTAATGCACCAACCTTTCTTTCTGGTAAATCCATAAATAATTAGAAATACTGGTTTTCACGTATTAGTAGGGACATTGGTAGGTTGAGGCAGAGAGTCCACACTGATTGTGAAAGCCTCATTGATTTTCTGAGCCTGGCAGCAGTCAGGCATAGATTCATCCCATCAAATGTCAGTACTTAACCAAGATGCACATTGGTAGGAAGGGAAGATCTGTACAATGAAGAAAACAAAAACAACGATAGAAGGAATCTATGGTGTCCATGCTCCTAACTTAGATACCTCAATAAAGTCTGGGGGATGAATTCACTGGAGACTGGATTTGAGAGGAAGGACGCTATTTTTTTTTTTTAGAATAAAACCAGTTGTAGAATTATGAATAAGAAATCTGTCATGTCTGTGTTCAAGGACACAAGAATTAGTCAGCTGCTTTTCTTAAAAGAAGGATTATGTTAAAGGAGTACCTGCCTTCAAATTTTCTGCTGCACAGAAACAATCTGTAGAATATCAAATACTGGGTAAATGCCCAAGGCAAAAGGATGTGTATAGTTAACTCGTAAATGGTTTGTTTATTCAAAATGTAATGATGACTTGGGTGTTACTGAGCTTGCTTTGGCAATGCTTTTAAGCAACATGTATTCTGGATTATAAACATGCAACATCTGATTCCAGGGTGTGGTTCCTTTCTCCCATATACTGTCGTAATTCAGGAGCAACTTTACTGAAATTAATGAGGTTTTCCACTTTAAAATCGGAGCTCAGCTCTGCGGTCCCCAGGTGGCAGTGTTTGCACTTTAAAGACACAGAAAGCCCAGCCGTGGCTCAAAGAAAGCCAGGTTACCCCGTGTGTAGGGTACCGTGCTCATGTTTAGGATTATGCTGAGAGTCAGTCTGGCCAAGTGGTTTTCAGAAAAGCCACTTCCAGCCTTTTTTCCTCAAAGCACTTCTAAGAGCCTGTGCAGTTTAAACAAGCATTCCAGTAAGGTTCAGAACAAAAGGATCATGCATTTATGTTGAAACACACCTAGATTATATATATCCTAGAAACAGATATTAGAATAGTTTCTATTTGCAAATTGGAAAATGTGTTGTTCTGTATCTGAAGAAGTGGCTAAGAGGAGAATTACAGCCAAATCTTCTACTATGCTTCTTACTGATCTGCAGTTTATGGGAAAATAGAATATTCCTCATATCAGGCACATTTATAAATATGAAATGTATTTAATTTTATTGAAGGCACATTTTTTGATGTGTCCAAGCAGTAGACACAGAATTGTTTTTCTTCCAAATATGAAACCTACGGCAAGAAAGTTACAACAGTAGAAATTGGCCCTGCTCTAATTTTTCTCAGTAAGTAATAAAAAAAAATCCTTCCAAAAACCCAAGGTAATTATGGTTACTTCTTTTTCAAATTAGATACTTGAATTTCACCATAGTTCTACTGGTTAAATACCACCATCAGCACAACTGTCCTAAATTTACATTGCTGTAAGACTTCTCTTTTGACTTCCTCTGTATCTTCATGCGTCTTTAATCTTTTATGACAGTGATAGTTCAGAAACTAGTTCGCTCCAACTGAAATGTTTTCATCTGTGAAAAACAAAGGCAATCAGAAATAGTCTTTCAAAGACAACATCAAGGGTTTTATTTGTGAGAGTATTACTATAGATAGACCAAAAAAAGAGTGGTTACAAATTCTCTCCCCAGTGATTTAATTGTTCATTACATTTTATCAGGACTGAAAAAAATGTAGATCTGTAGATTAGTGATAAGGATTCCTGAAGACTAATTTTCAGAGGAGTCACAATCTGTTGTAGTTCAGTATGTAATCCAAGAAAGCATTTCACCTATCGCAGAATAGGCAAGGTGGCTGTAGCATGTTGTGATTTCAAACTAGAATGATGTGATTGACCTGTGAAGCCTGCAGGCCAAGGAAAGAAAGATGGTCTGGAAGGTGTTCATCTTCTGTTCAGCAAGGAACACTACCTTTTCTGGCTCTTGCATGGGGTTCTCATACAAGCTTGGAGAATCTAGTCGATCTTTCTGTGTCGTAATTTCCTGACTGTAAGCAATAGTGACCCTTCCATTCTCTTTAAAATACTTCAATTTCAATGTGCAAGGAGGGTTAAAAATTCTCTGTGCCGCAGGCTTGGTTTTCTCTGAAACTGAGTGCCATGGAAAATATGGGCCAGCATTAACTTCCTGCACACTTGCTTCAACTTTTAAAATAAAATAAACAAGTGGTCTTATGCTAAAATAAAGCTGCTCAAACAGCCTTACACAGTTACCTACAATTTTCACCCAGGAGCAGATGAGGGGACAATGAACTACAACATCAGAGGGCTGGTGCTGTCACTGCGTATGTTAATTGAAAGGGCTTTGCTCTGGCTCTGATGGGGATGTTATAACCTATATCGCTGTAGCAGTGGCTAGAGAATCTGCCCTCTCAGCTAAGATGTGAGGAAATGGTACTAGCTAATGAACATATAAGAAGAGATCTCAGTAACTCACAATTAAATGATTCCAGTGGTAGCAGTCTAGAGAGCAAACACTCTTAAAAGTAGAGCTCTGAAAGGGAGAAGGAGCAAGGAACCATCCTGTGGCATCAGAAATGTTGGGAAGAATAAAGAATGTATTTTTAAGGTAGCAGAGAAGAAAGCTGCTAGATAAGCTGTGCCAGGAGAGCTTTGAGATCCTCCTGCCACCCTGAAGGGACCAATAACAAACCTAGGAGCAGCAAAAGGCTTTACAAATCTAAAGTTAATGTGAGAAAACTCCTAGTGTTCAGAAGTGGCATATAAGTAGTGTCTGGAGGGCTGGAAATGCAGGTATAGGTGAGGCTGGAGCAGGCTGAGCTTCCCCATCTTAAGATATGGGTACTAAGAGACATAGAGTGAGGAGCAAAAAGGCCAGTGCTGAACCAAGAGCAGCCGAGCCTTTTTGTGGGGAGTTTGACAAATACTGTTCACTGCTGTGTAAAAATACATAGACTGGCTTTAAATGCCAGGGTGCAGCACTACTATGAGCAGAGGGCTATGGCAATGGGGGAAGATTGGTTTGGACTTTACAGCTGAGTGGTTGGAAGGTTTGCTAGAAAAAGGAAAAGAAAAAGGAAAAGAAAAAGAAAAAAAGAAAAAGAAAAAGATTGTGTCTCATTTTCTAGTGAAGTGCAGAAAGCTGGAAAATGATTGCCAAGCGTGGTAAGATTAATGAGAGCCACTGTTGCTATTGTAGGACAGTGTTTGATTTCATATTAATATGGGAATTAATGCTAGTGAGGTCTGTGCAGGAGATAGATGAATGGAGAATCTCAGTATAACTTTATGAAATTTCTAATTCCTCACAGCTGTAGAGAAAAATAAAGTTCATGTAGAAAGAATGAAATCCAAAAGCAAAATACCTAAAAACAAATAGAAGAACCCCAAACCCGTTATTTTAAAATATCTTATATCATATATCTAGGACAGTCTCTTGGTGTTAGAGGGTCTGTCTCGGGAAGTTTTGTTGCTTAGGGTTATCTACAGCATGTTTAGCTGCTAATGCCACAGTAACTACAGAGCAAATCAGTCTTTTGCTCTGTAGTTACTTTAAATGCCTCTCAAACATATTCATTTCTGGACAAATACTGTACCTGTTACAGCCAGGTAGGATACTTAGAGAATGAGGAGGATTTGCAGGAAAAAGCCTTGCCTCTTCCTCCATAAAATTGAGCAAGTAAATTTACCGAGATAACAAAACCACAGAACTGGTAAAATACATGCCAGACATGTTTGTTTAATCACTGATCCACTATTTGTTTGTGTAGACTAACTCTTTGCTCTTCACACCTTGCTAACATATTCTGCACATTGTCAAAAAAAGCTCAAGCTGAGGCTGTCACCACCACCACCACATTGCAGGCTGTCTTGGAATTAGCTTGGAGTATGTACTCTGACAAGAAGCCTAGAGAAGGATGCCATAGTTGTCTGCTTCAGGCTTTTGGTAATCAAAGGCAGAAGAAAGCACAGAAGAAATTAATAAAATGACTGCCAGATGTCTGATTGCTACTGGTGAAAACTGACTAGCTATAAACCAGCCCCAGTCTGCAAGCTGAGTTGCTAAATTAGCATGGTGCTGGTCCTGGACTAATGGCTCCTAAGCCTGGGCTTGGCACTACGGCACCGAAACTCTCCAGCATCTGTCCAGCTCTGCGTGCAGAGTGGACGCATCCCTCTCTGCGCCTGCCCAGCTACTTCTGTTCTTAAATAACCTCCTACAAGTCATGCTGATAACGTTTTTCTTCCTTTACCTGTTACCCTCTCACACATTCTGTTTGATGCTGGACCCAGGCAGGTGGCTTAACCTTATCTGATCCTCTGTCCCTGCTGTGGATGGCTGGTCTCCCAGCAGGCTACTTCACAGCTTCTTTGGACACCTGGATGAGTGACATTTTGGGTAGGACGTGGAGGAAGGAGATATTCTTTGCAGTGGGGGGCAGGGAAGTATTTTATTTGAGATACTGGTCATTTAATGGTCAGATCATTTTGTGGACGAAAGTGGTAAGTGAACTGCAAGCGTGGGCAAACGGAAATTTCAAAGAGTGCGTAACTGATGGTGCAAATAATCTGTGTGGAGAGGCACATGCATACGAATATAGGGAAAAGAAGACTGTTAAGGCTCTAGTAGATGGGAGGACAGACAGTTTTCTCCATTTTGCCTCACAGCATCATCATCAGCGACAGACTCCTCCCATCTGCTGGGCTCAGCAGCATCAATCCACAAGCTGCTGGGAGGCGGCTGCATCATCCCAAGATGCTCCTTTCCCAGAGAGCAGGCACACACAGACTCCTGCTGGTGCTGACCCAAGGACAGCACTACCCAGTATATTTTGGTTTGTGTCAGTGCTTCTTGCACCCAACTTAAAAACAAAGGGACTTAACTGTCAAGCGGAAGGACTCCTTGCCTTCATTGAAAATAATTCAGCATCCTACAGGCTTTGAGCAATAGAAAATAGCAAAGGACTGGGAAATTCCTTGCAGCAGTAGTTGCTGGCTGGTCAGGATACCCCAGCCGTGCTCTCCCATCACTGTGATGAAACAATGGGTCCTATAATGCACCACGGATCCCGACTCTTCACCTTCAGGTCTGCCAGTTGGAGCAGTCGCTGCCTCCACAGCTCCCCACCCAAGGAAAAAGTGGGACTGGTGGTGAGTTCTGTCTCTTTGTCCTCACTTTTCCTCTCCTCACCCACAGCTTGGGTGTGAGTCCCAGTCTTCTCTGGAAAAGCTTCCTCTTGCTGTTCTTTCTGGTATATACAATATAGGTTTTCTCCATCGCAGCTAAAAGCCAGCTCTCCCCAGGAACTCCCCTCCACTCCTCGGAGAAGTTCTTCTCTTCCTATATCCTAGACAGCAAATTTGTTCCTGAAAGAAAGGGAATGCTCTCACAATATTCTGTAGACACAAATTCCCATTTTCATGGAGTTCCCTTTTAATGAGCTTTGATTACACTCCCCAGCACAACTACACTAAACTGTGATTAAAGAAGACACATAAGTAAATTTTTAGCAGCAACCCTCTCCCCTATTATATCAACTCCCAGTGTTAGTTAGATACCCAAAGTTCTTGTATATGATTAGTGCTGAGCTGCACTACTGTAACTATTAAGCAAATAATACTGATTCTGTAAAGATTTTATTCATAAAAAGCTCAAGAAATAGGCACAAAATGTACCAACTCTGTAGGAAAATAAGAAATTTGCTGTGTCTTTTAATGTGTCTTCTATGCTTTTAAATGTGTCTGTGCATGGCATGGAGTAAGATTTTTTTTTTTCCAACTGCCATGGATTACTGGTCCAAACATGTAAAATAATCCTCTGTGGATTATTTTTCCTTTAGAATCTGTCATGTTTCTGGGATTATAGCTGCAGAAGTTCAATAATATCACATAATTTGGTTGGCAGTAGACTGCTTACCCTGGGAGCATTCCAGTTTGTTTAGCTTTATTTAACCTTATTTCCTTTAATTTAGGAGATGGTCATTGGATTCTCAGCATTTTCACTGGCAGTTCTTGGACCGGCTGGATGGTTCCTGTGCCACCTTTCAAGCTATAAAAAGAAATAGAAAACATCCCTTCAAAATTAAGATCTCAAGGCTGCACTAAGCTGTAATACTCCTAACTTGGACTCTCTTGAAAGGGAAAACATAGGGGCTTGAGGGCCAGTTTAAAACCAAGTGATTGAACCATGAGTTCAGGTTTTATGAATGTCACATTGCTTCTGTATGAAGAAAAAAAAAAAAAAGTCCAGATAGAGAATATGGCTAACTATTGTTCCAGTTCACACACTACCATCAGTCCTGTGGGACAGGTCCCAGGTCGGAAAGCTTTTGTGGGTATTGTTGAACTGAACCCAGATATAAAATGGTGTAGTGATGCAAAATAGTGGTAGGTCTATTCTTCCATCTCCTGCTGCAGTTGGACCAGTCTGCATGGACCGGTCTGAATGTGTCATCAGGTACCATTAAAACTTTAAACTAAATAAATGGGAGAAAATACAGAAAAAATATTATAGTACTTTCATTTATACTAATCGCAGACAAAAACTCTGAGAGTTTAAGATGATTTTCTTGAAAGTTTATCTTTAACCTTTACATGCGTTCTTTTGATGTGTTCCCCCACCTCATCTACTTTTCCACCAGAATAAATGTTTTTCTGCAGGTCATAATTGTCAGAGATTTTATTTTCAATTTATAGATTAAAATTTGTGACATTTGAGAGATTTCCCCATGGTTGCTATTTGTAATGAATGCTATGATAAATACTTTGAAGTCTAGACTATACTTGAAATAAGTACAATTAGTAACACTTGTTATGCCAGATGTGTTGTTTGTGTTATAAAGGAATGTCTTTTAATGATTTCATGTCTGTCTTGCAAAAAAATAGAGTATTAACCTTTTGTGATGCTTAAGTATTAGTTGTGATGCTTAAGTTTTAGTAGAATATGATTTATAATTCCATCAAGTCATTTGTAATGTCTAATATGAAAACAGATTCTGAAAGAAGGGCTGTGAATGTGTAAAAGTGTACATTCTTGGTGTACTTCTAAAGTATGGTTTTCAAATAAATTGTCTGAGTTCCCTTCAGTCTTTTAACCACAACTGAAGTTTTGAGAGTGAGAATAGAGGCACCCTGGTTGTTTAAAGAAAGTGGTATTGGTTTATTTATTAAAAAAAAACTTTGTCACTGAATTGAACAACCTGATCTGAAAGTCTAGTTACGTTTGTGGAAAGTTTCCCACAGATTTTGATGAGTTTTGGATAGGCACCTACATTCCTGGTATCCAGAGAAAAATCCATGCCACTAGGCTGAAATGTAGCTGGGCAGATACTCTGTGAAACTGCTCCTGCACACCGTGAAATCAATAAGCCTATTTTGCAGAATCTTTTGTAAAAAACGGTTCTGAGCATTTCAGAGTGCCTGCTTGTCCTGCATCTGATCTTGTCATCCATCTCTCACCTAGTAATAATTAAATAAATCAGTAAGATATGACATTTCAGTCGTTGCACTTGTCCTCCTCAATTATGGCAATAAATATTAAGATTGCCTGGTTATAATGCACACTTGGGGTATGTGAGTGAAGCATTGAGAATTGCACTAGATGAAATGGGGTAAAAAAGTCATCTGGTGTTCAATATCTGGCAATATAGATATATAGGGATGTTTATATTGAAGCAGCGGTAATTTTTAGAAACTACTTACCTAGAGGACTATTTAACATGTAAGTATTTTTCATAAAGATTTTTTTTTTCCAGATTTCCAGTCCACTTGAAGCATTTCTTCCTAAAAGTAATATGGATTACATTTTACAGGTGTTTTAAAATACTGCTGTTTCCATGTAGCCCTCTTTACTGGTGGATTGCAAATGGATCTTTAACCCTGAGACTGGAAGCTCTGGGAAACATAGTGCACAGAAAACCAAGACAAAAAGGAGGGAAGCCAGGTCATTGCAGGCATCTTTATTGCTGTTAAGTGTGGTATGAGTGAGCTAACAGGCTTTACCAAGTGCAAGAGTGCTTCTTTTCTGGCCTAAACCAGCCAGAGTTCAGCCAGGGCTGGGCTGATAAATGCAGCAGGTGGTGCCCAGGGCTCCAGCCCTGCCAGCTGTTTTTTTCCTCAGGCTTCCTGCAGCTCCCAGAGCCATCTGGTCAAAATAGCTGGTGAATTCTGCATTTCAGCAGCAACTTGCAGCCTGATGGGTACCACAGTGCCAAGGCTCCCTGCTAGCTGCAGGCTCCCCGAGCAGCGCTGAGCTTTGTGTTGCAGACATCAGCTGAGCCCTTTGCAAAGAGAGAAAAGAGCCACCCTCCTGTAATTCTACAGACGGCGAGTACCAAACGTGAAGTGCCTGCCCAAGGTCAGGCAGCAGGTTAGGAGGAGGTGGAAACAGACCGTTGGAGGAAGGTGCCCTGCTGTGTTTCTGATCATGTATCTACACCAATGGTTTGCATTTCTTGCAGATGTACCAAAGCTGGCTTTAAGCTGGCTACAGGTGGTAGCACAGGTGACACATCTATTCCTAAGGGTAAGTGGCTGAAGCCTGTTCCTCCATAAGAACATAAGTAACAGCCATTCCTGCTAAGACAAAAGGTCTTGTATTGAATTAAGCTTTGGAATATTTACATAGTTTGTGATTACAGTTACATGCTGCAGTACATATTTATGCTGAAATAATCATTATAGCTCTGAGTAAGTAGGAGACATGGCCATGGTGCCTTTCAGCCACTATATTGCCTCTTCTCAAGAATGGATGCTCTGGATGAGCGCACACTTAATTTAAGAGACCCAGCAGTATTTGTCTTATGGTCCATACACACACTGGGGCTGCAAAAAGTATCTGGAGAATACTAAGGAATTTTCAGCAGGCTTAAATTTGCTATAGATAGGGCAACACATCCACTTGACAATTTGTAAGGGTCTGCAGATGAAACAGTACTGACATTCCTGTGTAAAGTGAAGCAGCTTTCCTACAGGCTGCTATAAGGGTGCCCCGGTTCTGTTGATTTAGTTCACTTTGTGTTTCACACCAAGGCTCTAGTCTCTGATAGTCTCCAGTTCACCTTACATAGCTCCTGGACTCTTATGTGGAGCAAACCAATTTGGAGGAGAGGCTAGCTAGCTTATTGGCTTCTAGGAAGGTAGCCTTCAAGCACATGAGCAAGGTGAATCAACTTTAGTTGTTACTGAGCCAGGGCCTGCACCCTGGCATGGGTCACAAACATGGTACACACACAGTAAAACACCAAGGACCACAGCAGCGTTGCATGTTGTGTGCTTTCTCCTCACCTCCTTCATGGAAAATCTCATGCCTTCTTTTTTGCTCTGTTACTGTTTTTGCTTAGCAGAGGCCTTTCCCAGACATTTTTACTTCACTGTAGAAATACTAAGGCCAAATAAAAATTATGTTCTGCGCCTCCTGTCTTCCATGTCCATGTTTTAGCCTTTGGGCCATGATAGATTTAAGGCGGCAGTTTTTTGACACTTGTCATTCTAATTCCCAGAGCATTGTTAACACCACAATGTGTTTTTACTTTAGCCATGTAGGTAGTCGGTATAGTCAATTCTGCACAAGTCTGAGATTAAAGGTAACAAAAACATTCAAGTTATTGGGCAAGATCTAATTCAGCCAGGGTGATGTTAATTTTCACAAACATGGCATGGTAGCTGTCACAAACCCTGTGCTTCTCAGAGCTAGTAAAGCCAATGTCTGATTTTATAATAGGCCTAGTACATGTTCATCACGTTTGTGCTACTTCTCTATGCAGGTCACCGTTTATTTCTTCAAACTCCATTGCTATGGCAACAAATAAGTATTTTGTTCACTTAGAGGCTAATGAGATTACTCAAGAAGAGAAACTGAGGGCATTTATCAGAGCTTTTTTACAGAAACAGATACTGGCAAATATAATAATAAAGCTAACATCCACAGAGTTAATTGAAGTATTTGTCAGAATAAGAAGAAAATGACAGATTTGTAAATGCAACCAAATTACCACTGTATTTCCTAATGATTTTTTTTCCTGAAGGCTTAATTTTTCTAAATTGGGGAGGGAAAGAACAAATGTTAACATCACAAGCTGGCTACTCTGTTGGGATCACAGTACTAGCAATGAGACCCAACACTCTTTAAATCCAGTCTCTCACTTTAAATCAGCCCAAGCCAGTGATGACTGAAATGCATTTATCACATGCCAGATGGCATAATTCATATAGGTTGGTGGCTTCAGCCAAGCTTCTGATCACATCACAATCACTTCTGTCATGACTGCCAACATCTATTATTCTATTCTATTCTTTACCCTATCCTAATTGCTATCCTACTGTACTCTACACTTTGCTCCTCAGAACAGCTACATTGCTGTCCTCCCACAGCAGGAGGTCTGGTTGATTTTTTTTTCCTGTACATACTGCTGTGTGATAGTAACACCAAAGGCAAGTTAGGAAGTTTTACTTGCATTTTTAAGTCTCAGCACAGACTGGATAATCTTCTCCTGGGAAGAAATTCTTTTCCTGCAGACTATTAGCACAAGACTATACAAACTGACGGTAATATTGTGTTACTTTTGTGCATAGGCATGATTTTCTGTAAGCAAGAAGAGGCACCTTTCCTGTTCACTCTCTTAGCTGATGCCAGTTAACCCACGTCTGAGCCCTGAGGAACAGCTCCAGAAATCATCTTCTGTCAACCAGGATACATGCTGTAGCATATCTGAATTGAGCCTCATGGTTCAGTTTAATCCCAGATAGACATTTTCCTCAAGTGATTATCTATTTGACCATCATTCATGAGGATTAATGCTTATAGAGAGTAAAGATTTAGGGACAAATTAAATTTAATGGGGTCCAACAATTGCTGTCAAATGCACATGTCTGAGCCTGAGGGACTCTATCTGCTGTTTGAATCTGACAGGGAGGAGATCAGTCCCTATGCAGGTCCTGTTTAGGGGCTCCAGTCCGGTACTAAGCAGCTTGCATCTGGGTTAGGTTAGACTGGGGGTAGCGGTAGATACCCAGAGAGCACCATGTGGGTTGAAAAGTCCTGAGAGCCAGAAAAGCTCACCCTCTCCTGCTGCTGCTCCAGCTGACTTGTTATGTTTGGCTTTTTCTTACAGGATTACCACTGGCTCATCAGTCAGACTCTACTCTCCCTTGCCTCCTCTACATCATGGCAGAGCCTTCAATTCAGATAGGCCTGTAGTGATTAAAGCAAGAGTTTGAGACATTCCAACCATTTTTCCAGTTCTGCTGTGGGGCTTAATATCACTATCACAATGCAGTTAATGATAAGCTCCTGCCAGAAATTGTGAGCAAGTTTAAAAAAATTGAGACATTGGCTTAAAATAAATTAAATTATTTTATTTTTAATAAAACTTGCAAAGAATTTAGGTCCTTGCCTCTCATTTAGGCATTGAAATCCTCATTTGTTTCAAACGTTGTTTATACTGCAGTTGAATTTCTGAAAGTGTCAGATAAGAACTTGTATTTAAAATTCAAATATAGATTCATGTAATTACCTGACTGTGGAAGCTCAGCCTTTAAGGAAAACACCATGAGAATGTTTCAAGAGTTGGTAACAGTGAACATCTCTTTATACAAATGCATACATATATACCGGTAAACAGATACATAGATTTATTTTTTTATATATGCATACATTCACTTTAGTTTATGTACAATTTAAGAATTTTTCTGTACATGATTCAAGGTAGAAGAGCTTAGGATTTTGTATTTTTCAGAAAGGATTACCTTTCTAAAAGTAGATTTGTTAATGCTTGGAGATTAAAAACAAATGAACAATACTAGATTTTGTGTCTCTGTTCAGAGCTGAATACCTGAAAATGTAATTTGAAGTGACAACAGCCACACAGATAGTGAGTTCAGCTCTGGATGACTTCTTCCCTTCTCACAGTATATTTCATTAATTTATTCTTGAATTATGTTGTAATTGCAATTCACACTGTTATGGCAGACAAAGTTTAGTTAAAAACCAGCACAAAGCACACAGTATGTTCCCCACAGTATGCTCTTCCAAACCCTACCTACCTTATCCTGCAAAACACAGAGTGGAAGGAAATATGAAAATTAAGTCTCTTCAGTCAGTGAAGCAGAAAATGTGGTTTATAACTAATTCCTCTGTAAGAGGTAGGTATATTTTGTACTTCTCTTGATATACTTTTTCACCTTAATATCCAGATATCCAACTGACTGATTTTCAAGGATCACCTCCTTCAGACGCCAGAATGGTCCCTCCCAACACGGAGGAAGTCAAGCACAGGTCACAGGAGGCTTGCATGGATGAACAAAGTGTTCCTGACAAAAGTCAAACATAAAAACGAAGTGTGAAAGCAGGAGCAGGTGACCTATGAGGAACACAGAAACACTGGCCAACTGTGCAGAGATGGGGTTAAGAAAAGCAAGGCCTACCAGGAATTGAATCTGTTGAGGGAACATGAAGAGCAATGAGAAGGGCTTTTACAGGGACTTCAGCAGCAGAAGGAGGGCTAGGGAAAATGTGGGCCCATTGCTGAATGGGGCAGGGGAACTGCTGATGAAGAACATGCAAAAGGCCAAAGTACTCAATGTTGTCTTTACTTTGGTCTTCTCCAGTAGGACTTGCCTTCAGGAATCCCAGTCCACTGAGGCCAGTGGGAGATTCTGGAACAAGGAAGACTTACCTGTCAGTAGAGGATGATCAGGTAAAGGAACATTTAAATAAACCAGACATACACAAGTCCATGGGACATGATAGGATGCACACACAAGTGCTGAGGGAGTTGGCCAATGTCATTGTAAGGCTGCTTTTGATTATCTTTAAAAGGCCAAGGCAACTGGGAGACGGTTCTGAGAAACAGAAGAAAGCAAATACCATTCCTATTTTCAAGAAGTACAAGCGGGAGCATCCAGGAAACTATAGGCCAGTCAGCCTCACCTTGATCCCTGGGAAGATGATGGAGCAAATAATTCCAGAAACCATTCCAAACACATTAATGACAAGAAGGTGATTGAGAGTAGTCAGTGAGATTTAAAAAGGGAAAATCATGCCTGACCAACCTGATAGCCTTCTACAACAAAATGACTAACTCGGTGGATGAGGCGAGAGCAGTAGATGTTTGTCTTTACTTTAGCAAGACTTCCATCACTGTCTCCCATAACATCAGTGTTAACAAACTGATGGATTAGATAAGTTGACAATGATGTGAACTGAAAAGTGGCCAAACTGCCAGGCTCAGAGGGTTGTGATCAGTGGCACAAAGTCCAGCTGGAAACCAGTCACTAATTCTGTACTGCAGGGTTCAATACTGGGGCCAGTACTGTTTCACATCTTTGTCAGTGACCTGGATGATGGGACACCCTCTGCAAATATGCAGACGGTACAAAACTGGGAGAAGCAGTAGATACACCAGATGGTTGTGCTGCCATTCAGATGGATCTTGAGATGCTGCAGAAATGGGCCAACAGGAGTCTCATGAAGTTCAGCAGATGAAAATTCAAGTCCTGCACCTTGGGAGGAATAACCTAAGCACCAGTGCAGGGGAGGGGCTGACCAACTGGAAAACAACTCTGCAGAGAAGGACCTGGGGGTCATGGTAGACATCAAGTTGACCATGAGTCAGCAATGAGCCTATGTAGCAAGAAGGCCAACACGATCCTGGGCTGCATTAGGAAGAACGTGGCCAGCTGGTCAAGGGAGGTGATTATTCTGCTCTAACCAGCACTGATGAGACCCCTGTCTGGAATGCTGTGTCTCATTCTGGGCTCACCAGTACAAGAAACAGACATACTGGAGTGAGTCAAGGGAAAGGCTAAATGATGACTGGAGCATCTGTCGCTTGAGGAGAGGCTGAGGGGGCTGGGGTCATTTTGCCTCAACAAGAAAGGGCTTGGGAAGGTCTTGCCAATGTGTATAAATACTTGAGGGAAGGGTGTTTGAAGATGGAGCCAGGCTTTTCTCAATAGTGCTCTGTGAGAGGACCAAAGGCAATGGGCACAANATAGTGCTCTGTGAGAGGACCAAAGGCAATGGGCACAAACTGAAATACAGGAAATTCCAATTAAACATAAGAAAAAACTCTTCTACTGTGAGGATGGTCAAACTTTGGAACAGATTGCTTAGAGAGGTTGTGGGGTCTCCATCCTTGCAGATATTCAAAACCTGACTGGACGTGGCCCTGAGCAATCTGCTCTAGTTGACCTTGCTTTGAGCAGGAAAGTTGGAGTAGATAAGCTCCAGAGGCTCCTTCCAACCTCAGTGATTCTATGATTCTGTGAAATTTCCACTCACGAACTCAGAAAAGTACCATTTGTTCTTTTTGATTTTCATCAGTTGGTATGTAAGTTTTCCATTCCCTATTCATTTATTAAGAGTATGTTCTTGCATTAATGACTTGGGAACCTTCAGATGCCTACAGCTCTTATGTGTTCTCTTAACTGAGAGCATGCAGAGGTAAAAAGCATATGGACATAAACCTTAGCTGCTTAAAAATATTTCCAGTGGAGCACTGTACCCATTTTACGAGGCAAATTCATGAGGATCTTGCTGAGAAATGGTGACATTATTCAGCACAGAGACTTGAGAAATTAATTCCCAGAGTGCCATGTTCCCGTATTTGCTCCTTTATGACATATGTTCATAATTTAAAGCACAAGTCTCTATACTTGTATTAACAAACAAGGCAAAACTATCAAATCATTTGACCAAATAACAGATGATTTGTATCAGGATTTATTTGGGGCTTAGGCATTGTTTAGGCATGCAGAAGGACTCATAAGCAGTAAATTGCTTTCCATATACCTGAATTACATGCTGAACTGTATAGGACCTTGTTCAGTGAATGCAGACATAGCTGCAATTTTCAAGCACTTAAACCAAAGAAGAAATTTTCCATGAGAAATAGAATTAATATTTTCTCAGCGTATTCCTGTTTTATCAAACTGAGTGTTTGTAGTGGTCTCACCACTGCGGTATGTGAACACTTGGCATATTTTAAAGGATACCTATGGGAGCTCAGTTCCTCTCAGTACAGTTCCCTGTTCTGCAATGAACAATAAAGCAATTCACATTGATTTGTTGCATCAACAGACAGAAATTCAAGATAAAGATGAGACCTGCCTTCAACAGCTTATTTCAGCGAGGTCTGAAAACCATTTGCCTGTATTTTCATCACTTACGTTCTATGTTGTGAGACCTAGGGTTCTTGTAGCACCATGTGACCTCCCTGGGCATTTCATTAAATTAAATAAATAGAAAAAACTCTCACTGACTTCAGTAGGATTAGATATCACATATCAGTTTCTAATTGTTGTGGTTTAACC
>VZTL01001887.1:7895-38063 GCA_013400535.1 Scopus umbretta
TGGTCAGTTTTTGAGTTCAAAATATCTGGAATGTTTGTGGAAGTTTAATTTTAAAGTTTTGGTAAACATCCACTTTCAAACTTGTATTAAAAAAATCTAACACCTATTCCATATGACATAAGAAAAAATAATATGGCGATTTCATTTGGCCAATCATGACTAACCATTATAACTTAAATAACTGGAATAAATACTTAAAAAGCATTTCAGTCATCTGTAGTACATTGCAATCTTCCCTAGAAAAAGAAACGAAGATATATAGATGTTCATTTCTAATTCCTTGTTAATTTCTCTGTGGTAAATAAACATAGACAAATAAAATGATCTTAGGCAACGCAATATGTAGTTTATTCTTCACAATATGTAGTTTATTCTTCACATACAAAGTTTCTTATTGTGCAGTTTAGCAACTATGAAAAAAAGATATGAGAGAGAGAGAGGGAGAGGAAGAGAGGGAGGGAGGGAGGGAGAGAGAGAGAAAGAGCTGAAGGTTTCTGCCAGTATCAGGATGTACTTGCTTTTCTAGAAGTCTGAGAGGCAATTTTCTCTCCTGCAACCACACATTAGCCCTCATTAAAAAGTTACACAGCTGTTGATCTCCTAAGACAACATGAATTAAAGGAAATGAACAAATAATGCAACTTGTCTACTAAATTATTAAGATTAATATTTAAATTGTTTTTAAAGATTAAATGGTAGCAAAGTCTACCAAAAAACATATTTCAATAAAAGACTAAACAAGCTAAACTGAATCAGCAGTAAAACCAACTCAACACACCAGCTGACATAAATCAAGTGTTATATTGTTTATTTCTGCAGTACACTAAAGTTAATTGGTAAAAAAATTTCTATTTTCAATCCATTTATAAATATAGAATGTTACAAGCAGTAAGGTTAACACCAATCTTGAGCACCATAATGGTATCTTATAAAATGCTTTTAATGCAGAGAGTTGTTTGAAAAAATGATAACAAAAAGCAGAATTGTTACATCTCAGCAATACATTTATATGTTTTTTTAATACACAATTTTTTAAAGGACACCTGCCATCTATTACAAGAGAAATGAAACTAAATTGTCACCAGCTCTCAAAGTTCCTTACACAGTTTTCCAATTCAAACCCAATCTTTACAGTGCCCTCAGTGGTGAAACAGGTGTGCTCAGAACCATGCCTTGACAATCATCAGATCTGACTTATTCCAAGTCTGGGGTGAAGATGTATCCCAGGCATTCTTGCAGAAATCATTGTACTCCCTGCTTGCCTCTAAATCAGAGAATTGTTTAGCTCATATACCCCGCATACAATGCTAATGGCATCATGATGTCAGGTTTCCACCAATTTGGAAAAGAAACTCAAAGTACATTAATTACTTTAATAAATCATCCTATAGGTTCAACCAAACATAACATATTAAAGTGACTTATGGTCTAAAAAAATGAATGCCAAATCAGACATCATTAGCTGCTCTATTTATAGGACCATCTTTTTTGTGGTTTCACAGCAAAAAGGGGAAGACACAGAGGAAAAGGTAAGGGGGCATAAATGCAAATCATTTCTTTATTTTCCTTGTGTATCTGCTTATGTGCTTTCAAGGAAAGTGAGGAGAAGGAGAATGAATGATGACAGGGAAAGCAGGTGCCATTACTCTAGACTGAGACCACTGTTAATTCCAGGAATAAGTGCATTTTCTCACCAAAATGTCCAAACAGTCCTGGCAGTTCTTACACGATCTAAATGAGCAAAATATGCCAAAGTACCACTTCTATAATCTTGGTGTTAAAATATTCTGGTTTGCACTCTAAAAAAATAAAGCAAATGTCGCTAGTCTGCAAGTGTCCATGGATATATGGACTATAATAATTATTCCTTTTATAATTTACACAGATTAAATAATTCCTGACCTTACATGACATTTAATTTGATTAGCACTATAAGTTTCAAAGCAGTAACGATAAAGAGAAAATACTCGTCTTGAATATCACAATGAAAACTAATTCTGTCCTGAGCATGACTTTTGACTTAAAATGACATTTTAGTAATGCCATGTCATCTATACTATTCTGCTCCCTGTTTTTTTTAATTTTTCATGTAGTCAGATGTGATCCAGGATCTGAATAATTGCATGTTTCACTGTAGGCAAGGAAATTATATTGTGCATTATTATTACTCTTTGACAAACTAAAGAAAATGCAATGTGGAGATTTAGTTTTTAAAAGAAAGAGGTGAGAAAAAACATTGTCCTATTATAAAGTAATATCCAATAGGCTAAGAAACTTAAAAAAACCCCCAAATTATCATAATTTATATCTTGTAAATTACAGCAATTTGAATAAAACAACAGAAAAAAAAAACACTTTGGTTATATCAGCATTAAAAAGAAAAAGTTATATGCCTCAGCTAAATTTAATATTTAGCCATCTTGGGTCCTGCTAACAATTCAGCCAAGGGAGTATTAGAGTATAGCATAGCTTCCTGAGGGTTTATCCAGAACATTGGACAGATTTTACATATTACTTGGAAACCCCCACTGCCATAAATTACTATTAAGATACCTTGATGTAGTTAGCTTAACTTTAAATCTAGACATATCTATAAAAGCTTCAGTTACTCCTTTAGATTTAATTGTATTCATATCTAAAGTCTATTATTTCAGACATTTCTAATACTTCCAAAAAGCCATCTGGTTCCAAGTATGTACTGTTTCACTTCATGTCTGTTCTTAGCCCAAGCCTTTATAAGCTTGTGGGCTACTGTTGATCTGCAAAAATAAGTTCAAGTCAGGCATGTTCCCCCCCTGGGGGTGGCACACACCAGACTTAGCTGTAAAACAGTGATCCTTGTTGCCACCTCCCAACTGAATATAGCACAAGCTCTTCTCCACCAGATTGCGACAATTCAGAGCCCTCAAGTTGTTAAAGAGCATCTGTCTGACTAAGCTCTGAAATACAAGTATTCATACAGTCAATACTAGTCCCCTCAGAACCAGCAGCTACCCATACCCTGTCTCAGCTTTCAAGACTGACTTTTATCTTGCATCTTGTCCTGCAAGAGGGTTAGGCTGAGGTGCTATCAGGAGTATTAGAGAAGAAGCCAGAGTTTAATTTGTGTATGCATGACAAATCTGACCTCAAGTTCTAGTTCATGCAAAAGCCTGTCTAGCAATACAAACACACCAAACATTGTTTAATAAATGTAATAGTTTCATGTAAGTTATTTCAATCCTGATTTATGCTACAGCTCGACTACTAAGACTTCTGTATTGCAGAATAAGCTAAAGACGGCCAACAAGTTGAAGTCCCTCCCATTTCATAACACTGTTTTTATACGCACTTAGACATACGAACCTCTTCTTCCTAGGGACCGGGGTAGCAGTTCACCCAGCTATAAGAAACTCCTTTTTCATTTTTTTTCCTTCCTTTACAGTGAAATATTAAATATATTAAATATTAAACATATTCTCACTGATTCCTACCTGTTGTCATTATTTGGGCTAGCAGTACCATGATCCTCAGGTTCTAGTTTCAAAACAGATACCCCCATAAGATGTCTTAATTGACTTGCAATTCCTTCTCAGACTAAAGCTACACTGCTTTCAACATTTTTGTTAAAAGCAGTAAAAATCAAGTAACTCTTTCTCTTAGCTTCAAACCAGTTCTGACAGTACAAAACCTCATTCACTAGGGCTCATTGTTGAAAATCTCAGTTATGACTCCTGTTCAGTGCAGAATTTTTCATGACTCACTGACCTTTCAAAAGAACCCAGCATCAAACATGATCCTCTTTATACATTAACATAAAAAAATATCCCCAATTCACAACTTAGCATGGCTTACACATGAAAAAAAAGAACGCTGTTTTTCAGAGGTTTGTTTTGCCTGCAAGCATAGGATTATACTCCAAATTCAAAACAGAACTCTCAGTTTACAAGTTCATGTAGTTCAAAATTGACAAAGGGTTTGCACAGACTCCTAGGATGTAGGACTGGAGAATTTTGCATATCAGGTTCACAGGGTGTCACAGCGTCACTCATCAGGATTAGGTGAAGACAACAGAGCTTTCTCAACTGCTGCAGCAGCTCTTTAGAAGTGACAGGCTGGCTGAGTCAGGAAACCATAGCCAACTTGAGGGAGGGACCTAATACTTGAAACTAACTGGCAGGGTGAGTTGTTTGGGGTTTTTTTATTATATTTTTGTGGAGAGCATTGTATCCTTACATAAGCCAAAGACACTGCACTGTGTTCCTCTCTTTGGTGCTTTTGACAGAAGAGACCCTATGCTGAATCAGGAAGTCAGCTGGAACTCAAACTGAAAAACCTTTTGAGCTTTTCTTCCTAGACTGATAGCTGAACCTAAAACATTATTTTGAACTTAAATTGCTTAATCATGCAGTACCTTCTACAAGAAAGATCCACAGTATGAAGATAAGAATAACTTATTTTGACCAAAGGCAATACTTTTCTATATTGCAGCATTGGCTGACTAAGTTGGATAAGGTATAATTTAGTTGTGAACCTAGACAGATCTGTTGAACTAAATCTGAACAGAAAAATGGTTTGAGAAGGGCTTTTTTTTTTTTTTTTCTTAAAACACAGCTGAGTGTAAGTTCCTATTCTGAGGCATTTTTTCATCTAAACCAGATATAAATCAAAAATAGTTCATAATTGCTAGTAAATCATAACAATTATATGGAAACCTGATATGTTACTCCCCTGGCAGAGGACATATCCATACGGGGACTCTTACTGTGTCTATGTTATGAAGTAATATGGAGCAATAAATGTGCATCTGTGACCTGAACAGCTTGCACTGAGGACTTGACGTTGATGCTGCACATGCTTTAAATGATTAAAACCTACTTCAGACCAGCCTAGACCTATGGACAGATTGCCCCATAGAAGTGAGAATGCACTAGGTGCATTACTGGGACTCATCTTCCAGTTTAGTTTCACCCAAAGCGAATCAAGGCCATGTTGTTGAAGTCCATTTCATGTTTTTGCCCAATATATGGTTTACAGGGGTAGGTGGGATATTTGCTTCTCCCAGTTCTAACTATAATGTTACTGTAGATGCACCCACCACTTACTAAGGTCTGCCAAGTGATCCAGTGTTTTGGCTCTTCCCTTTGCTCTCCTTTGGCACATGATCCACTAGCATTTCCATGCCATCACCATGAACACTCACTTCTGAAACATGAAGCATTGCAGACCTCAGACAAGACATATATATTCAGTAACGGGAAATTGTACCTACCTGAAGTACACTTGAATTAGATTTCCTTTAAGAAATGGAGAATAGGGGGCAGACAGCAGCTGCATCTTTAATTCTGACTCCTCTGTGCTGGAAAAAATGGCATTGCTGCTGGCAGCTGGGTCTTGAAAGCACCTTTGGAACCATTAACATGTTCTTCTTTCCTGTCTCCCCCCTGACAGACTGTGCTGCAAATAAATATCTGCATGTGCATTGCTGCTCCATCTTTTATGTGCATAAAATTTGGCTGAGGGCGTTTAGTGCAACCTCCCTTTTCACTGAAATCTCTTTCTTGCACACTCAAAACAGCATTTTAGATCCTCTGCTCTTCTGTGTCACATACCTGGGAAAGCTGAAGAGAACTGGAAGGGGTGAGGAAGAGACACAAGTACCGGCACTGCTCCTACAGGAAATTATGGAACAGGGCTACAGTCCCTCCTAGCTGTAACTCCCTGCTGATGGACCCTTCTCTTTCTTAATACTCTATTTTCCAGTATGAATAACTTGCTACATTTGATATGGCAAAAGAAATATGTATGGATTTGAATTACTTCTCAGACATGGTGGTATGTACTTGACAGCAATGGAACTGAGAAAAACAATTTGCTAAGTGAGGTAGATGGGAATTTCATTATATTTTTAATATTCAGCAGCGTGGTTGTTAAAGCACAAAATAAAAGCACGAAATAAACTTTGATGGCAAACAATTAATTTGCCTACCTGCAGGCAGTTAATGCAATAAATAAACTAATTCAGCTCATATTAGGGCCTTAAACTTACAGTGAGTTTTTAGTTCATTTAATTAATACTTAACAAATAGCCTACAGTTAGGTAAATCATATCACAGAGAAGTAATACCAACTAGCATTTATTAGCTGATGCTTAACATCTTTAAAATGATCTTGTTAAAAAAACATAGAAACATGGTAAACATAACCACCTCTTGTGGCTGTTCTGATTTATCAGAAATTTTGATTCAGTGGTCCTACCCGAGTCAATGATATGTCTTCCTATCAGAAACTTCTTGGCTTGGCTTTTATACCTAGCCACTGCTAGATTTGGTACCAGCCTTACAAAGTTAAAGAAATCTTTCAAAAGTTTGAACAGATTATTATATTTTTTATGATTCTTTGTTAGAATTTTCTAGGGAAATTAGTTTTCATTAGCCCAACTGTTTTTAAAGAGTATAGAGTTTGATCGGCTTTTGTTTTGCATTATTTTTCTTTAAGAAGAAAAAAACCCAACTATTAAGTTATTTATTTTGTTCTCTGTTCTTAACATCATTTTCCTGAAACAAATTAATACTCAGCCCATACATTTACATGTTGCAATTGACTATGTCCTGTCTCTTTCACAGAGACTGCATCTTTCTGCAGTGTCTTGGTTAGCAAGTGTTGTGGTTTAGCCCCTGCAAGGCACATTTATGACCCAAAAATTACCTTGCCACACATGATGAAAGCTTGCAAGAAGAAACAGCTAGTGCTTGTAGTAAACTTGCTCTAGTTTAAAAACCCTTTTCTGTGTTTATGGCAATCAGGGAAGTAATTTGTTCTACTTAAAGTAAAAGCAAGTTCAGCATTTCAGCAGGGATTCTTTTCTTCCTTAACTGATGTACAGTTTATCTTCACCAAGTTAAGGGATGAAAAAAGTGCCTACTGGACTCAGCATATGCAGAGCAGTATATTAGAGAGAGAGGGTGGAAAACTGAAATATATTTGGTGGATTTCCCTCCTTCAGCATACCCTTTGCTCTCAGCAGCAGTGTGTTGCATTAAAATGATTCAACAAGGAAATGATGGTCTGGGTTTTGAGCCAGTGTACCCAACGTACAGCACAACATCAATGTACAGAAAATGAAGTTTGGGGACAGTATGTAATATATTCAGACAAGTGTTCATGGGCTGAAAATCTAAATAAGCCAGATCTTTATGAATCTGACATTAATATCTCTCACCAGGTATCACCAAACTTCTACATGTTTCCAGTAGCAACAGTCCTGTCAGTTGAAGTAAAATCCTTTGTGGTCTCATACACTACTTATTATGAACATGGGCAATAGAAACAAGCCTCAAATAAGTCTTTCTTTCTAAATATATTATGGGATTAAACAGAGAGTGTTGATTCTGCATGTAATATGTATGTATCTGCATATGTATGTGCATCTATATATCTATCTCCACAGGAATTCAGGGATTGAAAAACTCAATGGAAAACATTAGGAATATAATTCAAGAAAGTACTGGGTCCCTAGTTAAGAAAAAGTGCACACAAGTGCGCTCTTGCATTCCTCTCTCTCTTTGCAGCAAGCACACATTTTTTGTTGGACGAAGTTTTACCAGCCTTCTGGCGATTTACTTCAATCATGGAATTATTTGGATCCATTTAAACATTTATTGGACTTAGTTTTTTAGAGTTACATGTAAACATACAGTTTTAGGTACCTTACACCATAATTAAGAGTTATTGGCTAAGGCTTTCTTGGCAAAATAGGATGTTTACAGTAGAAGCTTAGGCAGCTGCATTGTAGTTCTACTGAATAACATTGTTTCAGGGTGAGGATAGATGTTTTCCTTTTCTTCCCTTCCTCCCTCCTGCTCCCAAATTGCTCTGTCTAACTCTTGGCGTACATTTTTGGTACTTTTTATTTAGCATGATGGTAGCAAGAAAGGCTGAACATATGGGATAAAAATCTCCACTAATCTGCAGTATTAGTGTACTGAAAGAATCCCCTGTTACTAGTATGATGAGTGTTCAAGAGAGATATCTGCTCAAATGCTATGGTTTATCTCTTGCTATTACTTGTTCACTGTCTTAAAAGATTTGTGCAAAGGAATATCCAGAAAAATATCACTCTGAGGACACAAGTCACAAATTGTGGCAGTCATCTTTGAGATGCTATGCAACCCTGTGTTCAGTGTATTCCTGCCCAACAGAGCTACACCAGCAATCTAGCAGGTACTTCTCTGTCACTTCACACAGACCCTGGATGGAAGCAGGAGAGGGAAAGGCTTGAGGTGGTTCGACCCTGGCACTTTTCTGCAGCATTTCCAGTGCCCCTACCTGTCTCTATGCTAGACTCCTATCCAAAAGAGTCATGATAGCATAGTGTCATTACAGAGGACAAAAGGCAACAGAGGCGAGCAATACAAACTCATAGATATTTTAATGAGAGGTATATTACCTCCAGCAGAACAAAAAATTACTGTGTGTTTTGACCAAGTGTATAAAAATGCTTATACAATGAAACAATCCAATTTCTAGACACACCTATTGGTTTGTCTGTGTTCTCACTTCAGGCAGTGGGAAAGTGCAATCAATTTTAGTGGAGGGACTGACACTAAACACACTTTGAAAATTCTAAAACTTGTTCTGTTCCCTCAGTCACATAACCCCAGGTAAAGATTATCTTTCAAATGGCTGGCTGGTCATATTCTGTCCGGATGGTACACATGCAGACACCACAACACCTCACCTGCCAGTACATGATTAGCACATAGAAAGCCATGAGAAAAGAAGATTCCCAGGAAAAAGATGGCAGTAATATCGTGTTATATAAGTAACCATTCTTAGTCAAGTCACATTTTTTGGCATCACCAAAACCAACAACTTTTTGACAGGAAATCTGTGGGAAGAGAAATGAGGAAAATCAATTTACCGTTCAAGCATTATTTCAAATCTCTATTTTTAAATAATTATTTTAAAGTGCTTGTGTTAGAAATGCTACCTTTCATTTTCATAATCCATTTTTTTGTCATGTTAATAAAGTAATTCTGTGCTTTTTCCCCATGCCCAGAGCAATTACTTATGTTGACAGAAGTAGGAAAATATTTCACCAATAAGTTTAACTCAAAAACCCAAGATGTATTCATTTTTTAGTTTTACGTAGTGTAACATACTGGGTATGTAAACCGAAAATACTTGTTTTCATGCTTAAAGAAATAGAGACAATATCAGCATGAAAACATAACTCTAATATTAGTATAAAATTTATCTTTAGTGGCAGACTTGTGTGCATATTTACTTGCTAATTTTATCTGCTGGAATTTCTATTAGGAAATTAGACATAGGACAACATGGTACATGCAAGCTTTAAAAAATACAATATCTTTCTGATAGTGCAGTTGCTAAGCAATTAGAATTGCCTAAACTATGTTTTTCAGATTAAAAAAGAGTTTGGGCTACACATCGACTTTCTGTGAATAAATCTCAATTTTTAAGCCTCTTTTTTTTCAGGTCCAGTTATCATGGGGGTGTGAAATACGTAAATACTGACTTTTCATTGACTTTTCCTCTTGTCTCCAGAGAAAATTTAAAAAAAAATAGTTGAATCCTACAATCTCATCAATGTTGTCAATAAACAGATAAAGCAGGAAAAACAGCATGTTTTCTATATATGTGAATCCTCTGCAGTGAATTTTGAACTATCTTCACAAGTCTGTTTCTGCAAAGCTTTAGACATCTCTTTGCACTGGAAAGGTTATCTAGGTTTTTATGAGATCTGAAGTTTGTATGATTCATATATGTATTTCTAACAGGTTTTGTTACATGGAAGAGATAACCATGATCACTTCAGTAAATGAAAAAGTTTTTACTGTTTTCATTTATTCGAATCATCACCCTCAAATGACAGGATACAATTTTAGTTTTAAACATGAGCTCACTTTTGACATGAGAAATAGAAGTTGCACGTGGGTCAAAGAGTAAAGATGGACAAAGGCTTCCTGTGCACGCAAGGATATGGCAAATGCTAGAATAACCACACTGAATCTGTGGGCAATTTAAGCTGCAACAAAAGGAGCTATGAAGGTCTTGACATATTTCATTACATTTTGTACTAAATAGACAAGTAGGTGTCTTGGATGCTCTCTCATCATGCGGAATAGCAAGATCAGCAAATAAGACTTCAAGGAGATAATTGTTTTTCCCTTTTTTTTTTCCTGACTCTTGGACAACTATTTCTAATATCTGAGCTTCTAATTATTTGCAACAGAGGAAATTCAGCACTTCAAGTGAGTGTGGTTTGGATAACAGTACCATACTTTGAAATACAACAAAACTTTAAAGACAAATAACCACAAATAAGTGGATCAAATGTTTACATTGTTAGAGCTGCTCTAGTGGAAAACATGATTTGTGGGTTCTACAAGGTATGCTGAGAAGGAAGTCAAAGCCATATACATATTTTGATATATATAAGGGAGGTGTCATGCCTTAATTTGTTGAACAGTTTATCCAGCACTGTGTGGCATACATTTTCTGAACTATTTTAAGTATCTAGGTTTAAAGATGTGATGCAAAGTTGTGACCAAAGGCCACAGTACTATTTTCAACAGCAGTTTATGTTAGTAAATTGAACATATTGACAAAGGAAATACAATTAATTATGTGAAATATACATAAAATATGCATATATGCCTAAGCACCACCTTACAGAAACATCAATTCTAAAATGTCATTGATGAGATGTGTTTATCCTTCCTAATCTAAAAGAACTTAAATTATACCCTAAGGGATGTGTACATGCATAATGGGTGGAGAGAGTTACTTAACCAAAGTTTTTAGACCCCTGAAAGAACTGGAAGTTCTATTTAAAGAGTTCTAAAACATATCGGTTTTCTGCATTTCTCATGCTAGTTATTTCTCAACTGAGAGAGAATTTAAAGAAAAACATCAGAAAAACTTAATTTGCAGTGATATCATAGGTATGCTAACAATTCTACCCAACATATAAATTAAAAATGTAAACAAACCTTCCAACCAGAACATTTTCTCCAAGCTTTTTTAATATTTTGCATTTGTCATTTATCTGCTAAGATGATTGATGATATGCCCACACCATACAGAACTCTTTTTTTTGGCACTGAGGGTTGTGACAATACTTCATAAGGCATTTGCAGTCTAAAACTGCAG
Organism: Scopus umbretta; assembly: GCA_013400535.1. NCBI lineage: Eukaryota > Metazoa > Chordata > Aves > Pelecaniformes > Scopidae > Scopus > Scopus umbretta. Next base: position 19,053 of record VZTL01001887.1, read on the forward strand.
ACTTTTGAAACATATCCCACATGTACAGGGTCTTAAAAGTTTGACACTAATGCTGCTTGATAGACTGCCATCAAGGACAGCAGTACCTGTGCTAATTGCTATGCATACCCATAAAAGGCTCCTATTTAAATAGAAAACAACAACAACCACCAGAGATCAACACATATCCTGAAATTGAACCCTGCTACAAATATATTTTAGAAGTAAATCAGGAATACACTAGAATTCTTCTGGTTCACTTCTCCATACCCTTCACTTGATTAGACCACAGGATTATGAGTAAGGACAAGCAGGCACCATCAAGAAATAAAGGGTTTGTTAGAGCAATCGGGAAACATTTTTTTTCCTCATTTCTTCATGTAACCTTGATTTTGGTAAATTCTATGGGCAGAGGAAGACACATTCATTCACATCAATAAATGTAGAAAGTTTGGTCCAAATATATGTTTTGGTTTTTGTGTGCTTGTCATGTAAACAAATCAAATCCAGGCATCTCAGGAATACACGTGGCTAAAAAGACACATATGTATTAACAATGTCTTCTTTCCCTGACTCCCCTTTGTTGCCATAGGAATCTTCTAACTTTTGAAAGTACACTTTTGCTGCTTGACCTTAAAGACAGGTACACATGAAAAAAGTTATCAGAGTTCCTTTGGTGTTTAAATTACCTGTAATAAATTATCTTCACATTTAAAAACTTTAATGGCAATACATTAAAAGTTCAAACCACAGGTCCTTTATATGTTCTGCATGCATAATAACACACTCCCCCCAAATGATGGCCAGGTTTACCAAGACACTATTTCAGTTACTTTAATTCATATTAATGATACAAAGTAGCTGTAAAACTGATTTCTTCAAGCCAGAAAGGAACAATGAACCTGGGGTGTATCTAAAACTGTCTCATTGCAGGGATGCAAATGGAGAAAGAGACACTGTGTCATCATTTTTTTAGAAATAGAAGTGTTTTAGAAATAGAAATGTTATTTATGAACATTTTACTGATGTAAAAGGCACAGACTGGAACAGACATCCCACAGGTTGATCATACTCTTAAGGGAAGCTGAGAAGAATATACTTAATTGCTACTTGTTAAGTGAAGGAGGATGGGAAGAAAGAAGCATTACACATACTCTATCTGTGGTTAATGAAAGCAATTCAGTAGAGGTCTTGGAGAGCCATTGTGAAAGTTTAACAGACTGAACTGACAACACTGGCATCAATGTTGCATCATCAGATACCCTAGGTGGGTATTCAATCGATTATGTGGCAATTTCAAAACTATTTTAAAGGAAAAAGAGGTAAGATTTCCTATTGCTTCTTCCCCTCCATCCACCTTTCTCCCACATCCTTCCTTTTAATTACAGCACTTGTGAAGAGCAAACTCAAAGAAGCCAGCAAAGAAAACACAAAAAAGTAGAAAGGGAAATGAAGACAGGATACTATCAGACAGACATCAAATACTGGAACTTTATAAGAAAGAATACATTTTAGAACAGGAGTGATAAGGTGAAAAGTAATGGAGAATATAATGGATGGAAAAAATGTACCAAATCTATTTTTAAAGGAAACCTCAATTTTCAACTAAACAAGATTGTCACCAAAAAATCCACTTTCTGATGAAAGTTTAGCTTTCCCAATGCAAAGTCAACTCTTTTCAATTAAAAATGCTCCCAGGATACCTTATGGTTGTAATTTATTTTCTCATAGTCCATGAAAAACTTTGTGATGACTTTCTCCTATCAAAGGAAGAGATGATGCTGCTTCAGTGTGATTTCAACAAAGACCTCAGCCCAAAGAAGAAAAATGGGAGCATATCTGCTTGAAAATTCCTTCAAGACATCAAAACAGCACTTCCAAATCATAACACTCAATTTTCCTGCTGAAGTTTTAGTGAAGAGACCTTGGTTTTGATAAAAAAAAATCTGCAGAAAAAGTATACTTGTTGTGTGAGATTATCAAGAAAAGATTCTCAAAATAGGGAATGCTATAGGTAAAACTGAAGTCCTCAAATCTTTAAACATCTTATTAATACTTTTTTAATTATTATTTTTTACATAATTGGCTACAGTGACCTACTATCACAATGACAAGGAAACAGTACGAAAGCTAGCATGTTGCATCCTTACAGGTGATTGCACTATAGACCTTTACCAGAAAAAGGAAGAAGTTTCTGTGAAAGACAGGAAGCAGAGAAGGAGAATGAGAATAGACTTTGAAAGGGCAAACCTGGAAGAATTTTCAAGAAAAAGACATATTCTTGTGCACCAGGAGAACACTGGATTTATTTCAAAGCAAGAAATTTCAGGACTTTCCAGCATGATATATCAACAGGGACTTCTTATGTTTTTCTTGAAAAATTTATATAATGTAGATAGTATTGTTATAGCAACAGAAACACTAGGTAGTAAGAAACATCTAGAAACACTAGCAAGCTGAGAGAACAAAAAGCAAAATGTTTATTTCTTAGAATGCTAGTAGAAACCTACTAGAAGTTATAACTTGAATTTTATGTTAAGCTCCAAAAATTGTTTCATCAGTAATACCTTGTACAAAGACAGAACATTAACTGGCTATAGGTTCTGAGCATTCTGACTGTAAAGAGGCAGCTGACACAATGATGCTGAAAAGTCAATGCATTAATTGACACTCTTCTTGTAATGTGTGTAATTGTTTACAAAGGACCTCCATCTCCGTTTTCCGTCTCACCTTCACAAATATGGCCTGAAAGCCTAACTGCCCAGACCACTATGTCTACCTGTCCATGAAGGAATGACTGACTGCCTGAGCATTAAAGCTACAACAGCAGCTGCTGCTTCACCTGCAGTGCCATCTTAAAATTGTATGACTGCAGGGGTTGCTCACCCGGGCCAGCTACCTCCTGCCTCCCGCGGCTGTTCATAAAAGGAAGGCTGAAAGCTCATGAAGCAGCTCCTCAATCATCAGTTTTCTTGCACATTATAAGAGTCAAATAAGGATCTGCTAGTGATAGTGCACCAAGCTAAAACCAGTGTTCATTCAGGAACTATTACAAGGTTTTGCCTAGTCAATGCCACAAAGCAGAAGAGAGAGCATATGTGAGTGGTAACTGTTTAAACAGACTGGTTTTTGTTCCTCACTGCATCTGTATCAGAGTTTTCAAAGAGCTGCTTACGTAAGTATTCTCAGTGACTTCAGAGTCCAATAAGGCAAAAGCTTATGTACCTTGCTGTTATGTCAGCCTACTTACCCACCTGTAAACTGGCTGACAATTTTGCTCATGCCTTTAAGATGATTTATTGGCTGCAATCATTTAGTGTGTTTTCAGAAATCAATGTTATTCTACTCTGTGACTATTTCTGGGTTTGTTATGAACATCAAAGATCTTTTTCCTCCAGTGTACACTACTACTGTGTTTTTGTACATAGTTTCAAGTGGAATATAGGAAATAGAACTGAAAATGAGTATGTGTTCTATGTATAGAGCTGGGGTTGAATTAGGGTTGTCAGGACAAGGTTTTGCTGTCTGCCTTTAATACATGGGAAAGTCAGGTTTAAAAGTGCTTGTCTTGATAACAGCTTCCGGAAAATGTATGATTAATATTTCGTATTGCTGAATTTTATTTAGCAAGTGCTTGCAAGTTTAATATTGTATTGCTTTGTCAACATCTTTTTTGGTTTTCTGTAACTACTAAGTCTATGAAAATTAGGACTTGATTGATATTAAGGTGTGGTATAATATTGTCAAGTCCCTCTATATATCAATTCCAACAAAAAATAACTAACACAATTTAACTGGAGTTCCAGCAATGTTTCATTGGAGCAAACTATATGGCTTTTAGCAAAAAAATAAGATTATCACTTGACTGCTAGTACTTTTCACCTGACTAATAACTTATTTCCAGAAAGGAAAAAAATTAGTATCAGTTTCTGTGGTTTTATTGCTCTTCTGCTGGCAGTCCCCTACATGCAGATGGTTATCAGTTCTAGATAATGGCTTAGTGTTACTGTAGACATAATCACCTTCTGGTTTGCAGTTATACAGTTCCAAAAATACAAAATTAACCAATTTACCATTATATTTTAGACTGAAGCACCTTTCCTGGTGACATAAACTTTTATTTCATGGTGCTGTTAGTAGAAGCAATATTAATCAAGCCTCTGTGCTGCAGCAGTTCAGCTCGAAGACAGAGCGCTGAGTCCACGCAGATTTCAGAAGACCGTTTTGGCTGGTTAGTCTTTTACAAACACTAGTAGCAATAGCACAATGGACTATGTACTGTGTTGGAAAGAGGGAAAAGGACTTGTGACAACTCTTATGACTCACATTTTTAATGACTTTCAAACTAGGCATGTAACGCAAAACTCCTCTCTCCTCTTCTCTTCTCTTCTCTTCTCTTCTCTTCTCTTCTCTTCTCTTCTCTTCTCTTCTCTTCTCTTCTCTGCTCTGCTCTGCTCTTCTCTGCTCTTCTCCTCTGCTCTTCTCTTCTCTTCTTTTCTCCTCTGCTCTTCTCCACTCATATTCTGCAGTGTGCTTTTCCAGATTCCATAGAGGTTAAAAGAGAGAGAGTTTGCTGTGAAAACTTACCCTCTCTTGACATAGACAGGATTGATTGCTGGTACTCTCAGTTGTAATAATCTCATAAGTAAGTCAGTGCTTATGAGAAACTACATCTGTCAATGGAGAAAGATTTTCTTATTTTCCCCAAAGTATGCAAGGGAAGAAAATAAATAGTTTAATTTTTTTTACCAGTGGTTAACATAAATTGACTCGACACACTCAGCACTTTTATTTCAACCCCAAAGAAGGTCATTGTTTCTGTGACTAGAAAATCCTCCTCAGAGCACTTAGGTCCAGATTTTAAGTATAATAAAGTCCTCCTTTAAAGAGAGGTAATGTTATTTCAAAGTCTGGCACAGAAGTATTTCAAAATTGTGCAGATATTAGTAGTTTCAAACCATCAGTTCTATAGCCGAATAAATGACCTCACTGGGGGCAATGAGACAGGCCCTGTCTGGCAAGGCCCATGCACTGCCAGCACAGGGATCCCTCATGGCTTCCAGCCTGTAGGGAACAGCCAGTCCTTGCAGTACCCTGACACTGATTCAAAGAACTGCTCTTACTCTTAATTTCCAGTATTTTTTTCACTATTAATATTATAAAATTCGGTATTTCTTTCCAGTACCATTTAGCAGTAGTCCAACATAATTTGCTTGCTCTTTTCAGGGAAACTCAACAGTGGTCACAAAAACTTGGCACTAAATTCTTGGCACCGTTTTAAGCGGTCAAACGTAACAGCTAAGAGGTAACATTTCAGAGATGTTTAAGAGAATTTAGTTTAGCAACTCCTACTGGCATTACCTGCAAAGTGCATGCCTTAACACCTGCTCTGGGTTCTGCACATTTGTCCTTATTAATATTTAGGTTATGTTTTATGCTCAGAGCTCCCAGGGTAAATGTCCACATAAAACTTCTATGAGAAGGATATACTCTATTCATTTCATCAGCCATAACTGAGTATGTAGCATGCATATTTGGAAATGGGATATGTTTTCTAAGTTTGCAACAGAACTGGCAGAATGTGTAACTGTGATATCAGGATTGACATACACTAATGTGTTGCATTTTCATTAAGGAGTAGATCTTCAAATTTCTGAGAATATTACCATATTTTTCTCATCTGTTTTTCAAACACCGATCAGCATCAGCTCAGTCCACAGAAGTGTATCTGCATTCTGAAGAAACTGAACCACTACCAACAAGGCAAGTAGTATTTTCCTGGCTAAGAAAAATTATTATAGCAGCAATTGTTCCTCTTAATTTTTGCTGCATGGGAACTAAATTGTCAATAATTAATTCTGCTTTTTCTAAAAGATGTGACCCTTTCTGAACCTTAAATATCATGGTGCCCAGGTTTAGAAGAATGTGTCTAACCCTATAGAAATGACTGTGTTACACGGTGTAGAGTTGCCAGTTGCATGTAAGTGGGTGTTATTCTGTTCCGTCACTAGAAATTGAATTATTTAAAGCTTTTTTGAAGTGATTAGCACCATGTTAATCATCCAAAAGACACCTACAAGGCCAGCATGATAAAATTGAAAGCAAATATTTGAAGTTAGTGCTGGTGAAGTAAATCAGTGTGCTTTAGAGGTATCCATGACTGTCTTCTAAAACAAGCAGTTACCCAAAATGCAGGCCCCCACTGGTTGCTTTTCTGCAGAGAAAATGAAAGAATCTGGCATCTCTGATATAATCCCTTTTTTAAAAAAAGAATATCTAAAATCATCTGGAACCTAGCAAGAGGAAACTATATCTTTGTTAACAAATACAAGCTCCTTTCAACTTGTACTTGACAGGTTTTTCATGTCTAGCTTTTTTCCTTTCTCAGTCTTGCTGCTGGCAATTCAGTCATTTCCCTGAAGCTTTTCAAGGTGCTTTGTCTTTCCATTTCATGGAATAGTTACATAAATACTGGTGATCAAGTTTTTTTTTGTTTTTTTGTTTTTTTTTTTCCCCTTTAGATTCACAGTTAGATGATGACCTGCACTTCTTTTTGGAACAGGTTCATCAGGCTCTATTAGTTTCTTACAGCTGTCATAAATGAAGAACAGTAATCCCACTCAATCCATGAGAAGTCCCTTTAAATTAAGAATATTTTTGCATGCCACTAAGAACAAAAACCTGCAATAAAGACAATGTTGTTGGTACTGTAGTTTTGTCAGACTAAACTTATGCAAAATATTACCGAAAGAAAGGTGGAAATACATAAGCACTGACCTTCATAGTGATCTTCCCACAAAATGTACCTATGTCGCACTAAAAGAGTTTGCTGTTCTCTTGTCTGGTTGCATGCACACTGTGCATGTGTAATCATTTGGCATGATGGAGAGCCTGACACAGCATTGAACTTACCAGCATTCTATGAATTATTCAGTAAGAATAAGGTCAGGAATATTTTACCTGACTTGCTGGTGTTGTGGAGTCCTATAAGGAGATTGTGCAGAGGAAGAGGAAAGCCATAGATCAATGTACAGAAGTAAAGATAGGACTGATTAATACCAGATTAATTCAGTAGGAAACAAAGGCAAGTTCTGTGTACAAGAAAGAAGCAAAAACATGTTCATTTTGCCTTCACAGTTACTTAGTGTTTTACCATCAGAGCATCTTGATGACTCAGACACTAATGCATTTATCCTCACAAAACCTCACAGACAGGTAAACAATGCTTTGGAAGCCATACCTCAAATAGCTATAGATATAATATAGAAAGTCTATGGCAAAGGCAGAGCAGAACTGACATGCTGAATCCCGGTGCAGTACCTTAAACACACCCTTCTCATCACATAACAATAACAAGCAATTACTCTTCATATAAAGACTGAATTGCTTAAACTATACAGTCTATCTTGACACCTGTATTGTATAAATATGAAGTAGAAATTTCCATTTTCTTTCCAAATCTTTCATTCACACTGACAATAATTTTAATATCAAAACTTTTTCATTTCTGGTCTTCATTAAAATTACTACCTCTTTCCATCCCTGTCTACTGCTACATACACGTTAGAATACATGGAACTGATTATTTGTTTTATAACTGATGGACAAGACGTTAAACTGATCTGTTGTTTTCCTTGGACAAGTACATAAGCAACTATAAATGCAAGTGAAATAACTTTGAATTCTGGAAAACTTTTTTTTTTTTTCCCTGTTTGCTTTTAGAGTTATCTATGACAGTTATTATATAAAAGAAACTTTGTACAGGATTTTTTTCAAAAGCATTATTTTAAGTGAGAAATCTGAAGTGCTGTTTTAGCCTTGAGAAAATAAAGAACTGCAAATCTTCATGGATACCAACTTCACTGTCAGACTTATTATTGGAAAAATTAGCATTTGAATAGCCTTGCAATGTGGAATAATTTGTTTCTTCCTTGTGAAATTGTTCAGCATTGACAGACTTATCACAGCTCCTGCTTCACAGCAGCTGGAGATGGATCAGTTAATCAATGGTGTCCAAATTGTAAATGTTCTCATTCTTCTGCTAGTTGTCAAGTCCAATGTACTCACTGGTATTTCACAGGACCAGGACCTGATATAGAGATGGCTATTTACCAGCAAACTGAGTGAACTCTTTCCTGAATCTAAAAAATTGCCAAATGGTTATTTAACTATTCTAAAAAAATCTGTTTTCATGTACACCAGTGATTGTATGAAAAGTACTGTACTATACTATAACTGTACTATAAGGAGTACAGCAGTGGGTCAATAGGTAGAGAGCACATTCATAAAACCTCCATGTCATGCAATGACAATGAGGGAAAAACAAGGAGAAAGGCAGCAGGGATATCAAGCAAACTACTTGTTAATATAAATTTTTTTAGACTAAAATGCTATTATACAAAAACAAGACAGTTCTATAACCTATCTCTTTACTACATTATTCCCTCTTAAAGAGCTAAAATTAAGCAACTATAGAGGATGATTTCTCCACAAGGGAAAAAAAAAAAATGGAAAAAAAAAAGAACACTATTTAATACGCTATTCCTAAAAACAAATAAACCAGCAAAGCAAATCCTCCAGCAGTGTCTTATATTCACAACTTCTTTGTCTTGGAATGAACACGAAACAGAAGAAATACCAAAGATCTCATCATCAGAAAAAAAAGCACCATCTCAAACCAGCTCAGTTCTCTAATTTGTATTTCCATTCATGGTCACATATGCACCTAAACTTTAGGTGCATTCATATCCTTTCAACATTAGCAGAAGCACTTCAGTCACATGATATATCAGTTTGAACTCACAGCTATCTCAAAGCATGTAGTGTGAATGCAGACCATCTTTAAAAATATTTTCTAAGGCATGTCATGCTAAAATGTCTGCATTGTTCACCATATGAACTTTTCAGTCTAAGAGTTTAACACATTAAAAAGTGTATGATTTTATTATCCCTGTGATGAAATAATGCTTTCTGTTTGAGGCAAAAAAATTCATTCTATATATTTCCAAACAAGAAATAGGTAAGGATCTTAACCAGCAAAGCCTCTCAAGAACACGATCCCTTTTTTCTTACTGTCAAGGTGCAGGTTGCACCAGGGGCTCCCCAGGTGGGTGATGGCAGGGCCTGGCAGCCAGGGGACATCCTCCCCACACCCCATAAGAGGCAGGGAAGCCAGAGTCACCAGGCAGCCCCAGCACTGGCCATCGGGCACATCCCTGGGGACATGGGCCTATGGGTGTGCCTGGCTCAGCAGAGCCCATGGCAGGGCAGGGCAGGGCTGTGGTGAGCTGGAGACCAGGCCTGCTGCAGTGTTGCTGGGGCAGGGGCTGATGGCTCCAGCGGGCTGCAACGGGGTCTTGGGATGCAGGCAGGGTGAGGGGAGCCCTACGGGGCTGACATGGGGTCCCGGGCCATGGTCAAGGTGGAGGGGACCCCATGAAATGGGCAGGGACCATGACACTCATCTAAGTAGTAACTTTACTATATGCACACATCCTGCTTACACTCAAAGTCATGCTTCAGAATTCAATGGTCCCACAGGCACAGTGCTGACCTACATCCAGGTATGGGTTTTCTAGCCTGGAGGTCTTTGACTAGGGGAAGCTCTCTGAGAGAGGGGTCAAAGAAGGACTTTAGATGCTTGTCCAGGATTTGTATACATCCAGCAACTAGGCCACTAACAGGATGAAGTTCTTTACAAAATGCCTCCTTCCAGGGCATGGCCTGCGAATCCAGCATGACCAGAGAGCATTAGATATGGGCCGTTGACCTGCACAAGGACTAATACGACACTTTGCGTGGTCTGTACCACAACTGTGTTACTGGACGTGCACAGCAAACCCTCCACAGCAAATCTCCACTGTGCAGCATCTGTTCTCCATGGAACAGAAATCATCCCCAAAATGGAATAGAAAGTATCCCCAAATTGAGGCTGAACAGAATAAAAAGGTATGACAGATCAGTGGTAGCCACTGGATTTTCATGGCTGAGAAGAAACTCTTAATAAAAAAGAGACACCAACAGGAATAAATATGGCTTGTACCCCTGTGTCTCACCAAAAATAGTTAATACTGTCAAGAAGAATAATGGAGAACAGATGTCACTTCACAGGAAGACAACTGGCTGCAAGAAGGAAAGCTACTTTCTGAGGTGTAGGAAATGCAGGACATTTTAATACCAACCAGAAACAGAAAGTGGAAAATCATTGGCACTAGAGTAAGAGCTAAGTCACTGAGGCAAAAAGTGATAATATTCTTCTATAGACAAAACCTTGTATCAGCTGCTGCAGATAAGCCTGAAACAGTACTTACTGGAGAGCCACATGGCAAATTTTAATATAAAGGAGAAGTACACCCTCATTTCAGGACTGGATGATTCAAGAGCAACATGGGGGCAATCATCAGATCAGCTGCCTTGAAATCATTGACCTCACATTTAGCTATGCCTTCTAGTTTCATTCACTTTCTCGGAAAGGGCCTTGGCAACCCCTACTTAGATTTCCCTCAACACATGGGTGAACACTCAGAATCCTTAACTGAACAAGGAAAAGTGTTTCTAATCGACTTCCTTGAAATAATACAACAATCTCACTTTATGCAATGTATATACTAAGAAGGATAATCTAGCTCCGGTTCCAGTTTAAAACACTAATGCATACAAGAAGTTCCTTTTGATGGCTTCCAGTTCTACAGTTCTTTGTGCTTTCACTTAGTCACAAAGAGACTGCTGTTTTGCAGAAATTCTGATATATCATTAGGGTTTGCAAATAGAAATAGATGTGGTTGTAAGATTAGACAGAGTATTATAATTAATTTCTATTTTCAAGTAGAAAATCCAGTTTCAGTATTGCCCATGTCCATAGCTCCAATAAAAGCTACAGCTCAGTTTCAAATATAACCATAGCTGGCACCATTTACTTTAACATTTTTGCCAGTAATAAACCCCATATCTACAAGAAAGTAAACTGTGACAAGAGTTTAAACCAGGTAAATTACACAAAGTGCAATCAAATCAAGATTATATATGTGTCATTTTTTTTTTACCTTTTCATTCCAGAGTGACTAAGATGTGATGGCATATTCTTATCAGATGTACTGACATGACAGTTATTAAAATATTATATTATTCAGAACTAGAAAAAGCACAAATCCAGGACACTAAATCCAAATACTCAGAATTTTAGGTGGAGGTTGAATTCAAATTTCTCAATATAAATCCTTTTTGTGCTTTCAGTTATGGGTCAGAGCTAATATCAAAAGTCTAAACATCATCCATATCCAAATGTCAAAGCTTCAGTTCATCTCCGCTTACAACAGAATAAATGCATTTGATATTAAAGGACATGAAATATTTTAAATCTCATATTTCACATCAATATGCACTCCTCACCTTCACATCAAAATGTACTTTTCACTCTTGCCTATGAGTCAGTGGAAATATAGGCAATACATAGAAGAGAAAGGAGGAAAAAAAACCACCTCAGTGACAATGGAGAGCATCAGCTGTCAGTTGAGAATTTTATCACCTATCTTAATTTTTGCTTTGGCTCACTCATTTACCCTACCAAAATAATTTGATCTAGACTCCACAGCACATTGAAAAAGTTATTTTTCCTTGAAACTATTTTCAAGAGAACAGGAAGAATGTTAGAACAAAACGATTTTCTAGTCCTGACTGTTCATGAACAGGACCAGGTTTAAGTAATTTTTCATGTCATGAAAGAAAGTAATGAATCTCATTCAGTAAGCACAATGATGATCACTGGGCTAGACAGGAGCTTTTGCATTTCTGCATACTTCCTGTGAGGTAGTTACACCTGTGAACATCCTTTCCGTTATGAATCTTAAAAAATCTAATCATAGTAATGCTTTATCGGATAAAACTGAAGTGACTTTATGGATCTGGACATCTAAAAGCCAAAGATGCTTCAAAAGAAGCAGTGAAATTCAAGATTATAGATCTTGCATAAGAAAGCATATTTTCTGCATATTTTGTACATAGATGAATAACATGAGCTAGTTGCATATCAAATTACATATATGCATATAAGAAAAACTGATCATTTGGAGCATAAAGCTCATATTAGCTGTTTAATTGCTGTGAAATCCTGTTTATAGACCTGTCATTTCTCTCCAAATCAGAGTCTGAAGCTTTTGGATCCCAAGATTGCTATAAACCTGTAAGAAGAATTGAAAGGATAGATTTGTCTATTATCTTATAACTCCATTGGTGAAGGACATTGTGTGGTTTCAGTGACTCTGAGAGGATTACAAGCCCACATTTGGACAGGCATGAATTTTTGAGGCATTCATATTCTGATATGAAATCAGAGATGAAAATCACTTTTGCTTTCTAATTTGGCAATAGGACCTGGAGCAGAGATGCCATTCTGTCCTGTTTAAATACCTTGAATACTGAAGAAACTCCATCTCATCTTCCCCAAAGGACCTCTAGTCTTTTGCAGTCTCTGTCCTGGAATTATCTTTTTTTCAAGTCACTAAAAAGACATGTTCAATGCCAGAGAGAACACCACAGAGGACAAGCTAAATTCCAACCAAAAGTATCATCAGCTTCCACAAACTCAAACACTGCTCCCCATTCAAGGTAGACTCTAGTGACAGCATCTTGACTTACTATTACCAGAAGGTCCCTAACAAAAAAGAAAAAAAATAATTTAAATTCCTCATGCCTATTGTCCTGCAAGAAGACTCTGAAAGACAGTGGTGTTCATTCATTCATTGTGCTGCCCTCCAATGTTTGCACACAGTACAGAAATTGTCAACGTGCTCTTCACCCAAGGTAGTCCCAAATGATCTTCTGTTCCCCTTTACACTCTTTCAATACCTAACTGTGATAGTACGAATAGCAGAACAGCGGTGCTCAGGATCCACAAAACTACTTCATATTTTCCTGGCTAGTGTGGAAACGATATACTTCATCATAAAATTAAAATGGATCCTTAAAACTTGAGAGACAAAAGAGAACATTTGAAAGCTGTATTTGAATTTAATAATTGTGATAAAAAGATTCACAATTTAACTAGTTTGTAAACTCTGCAAATAAAAAAAAAATAGAAGCACATTTAAAAGAAATCACAAAATAAATAAAAGGAATTACTTTACCAGCTTTAATCCCAACACCTCATAACTTAAGAATATCATGCAGAAACTCAGTCAGTTCCTCTTTGTGCTATGTGGTTTAAGGACTTCCTGATTATGAGGTTATGAAGATTAATGGAGAAAGCTGTTATAACAGTTGTTAGAGGATTAAACACGTCTTACTGGTTTTAGTCTTGATTAGTATTTTCTAATTAATATTTTCCTATCCCTGTTGACATCATAAACATTTGTCCTAAACACTCCTTGGCTAAATGGTTTCTGATTCTCCTGCTTCCAGAAACAAATCAATGCAATTAAATATGAGAGGTGGCTATCAAATTAGATATACAAGTTTCAGGTAGGAGCAACCTGACAGATGGAGCAAGTGACTCACAGAGAGTCCCTGCCTCAGTTTTCTCAGGAACTCATACTTCAGAGTTTCTCTCTCAATTTTTGTCCTGCACGCAGTGTAGCTTTCCATTTTCTGCCAAATAACTTTCAAAATCTCCTTCAGTCTCCCCAATAGCTCAGTAAATACTCACAGCACATAATAATGTAGCCTTTTAAGGGATGGAAATTTTTTCTTTTTATAAATAGATGAGACAAATTTCTGAGGAGCTCTACTCATGCCCCCTATCTAGAAAAGTCCAGATGCTCAAGGTAGGTACTGGATTCTTGTCTTGTTTCAAAGACGTAACCTGTATGCAGACTTCTCTGGACTTTTGCAATAGGACATAGTAATGCCCAAGGTGACAAGTATTTTCTGTTTGCATAGCCAATGACTAGTTTTCTTGAAAGTTTTATTCTTTGCTTGTCATTTCCATATTTAACCTGCAGAATCTTACCTTAAAAATGCAAAGTCACAAATATGTAGCTATACCAATGGGGTTTGCTTCAGCGGTGATGCTGGGATAACATAAAAAGACATTACTCCCAACCTTTTTAAGTTTTATGGAGGTTTTTTTTTGTTAAACAGCTGTGCTGAAATGTACACAGAAGAAAGAGTTTTAATCATTGGTTGCTGCTTAACACTGCAAAATAAGTTTCATTCCTTAATTCGACTTTCTCTTTGTTTATTTGATACAAAAGAGAGTAAATCTTTTAAAATAAGGAGTTAGTTGTCACTTGTCAGGAATTAATAATTTAATTTCTGCTCTCTAATAACCTTTTAAATAAAGCAATAGAATCTTAAATGCAATGATTTAGATCTGCTTATGAGTCTAAAAACGTTTTATACAGAACTTATGAACATAAACACTTAATAGGAAAAGCATTTAATGAAAAGGCAAGCAAAATCATTTTTAGTTAGCAAGAGTTAGAATATTTGACTCAACAAATCACTAATTCAATAATAAAAGATCAATTTAACAGATGTAGCAGACCAATTCTGCATCACTGTGCCTTAAGTTACAACATGGTATGACTTAGATAAAGAAGCAGGCTAGAAAAATTGATACTGTTTGATATATGGGTTCAGATGTCTGCAGAAACAGCACTGGTTAGCATGTGTTTACATCCATATTTTTGTCTTAATATTTGTTTAATATTTTTAAGGTTGTGCTTACCAATTGGTCAAATCTTTAAAAGTCTTTAATTATTTGGAATTTTTACTTCACGATTGCTCCCTTTGGATCCTGAGAATCAAGTTAATTAAATAAAAACACATCATTTTCAAAGTGCAGTTCAGGCTAAGCACTTCTCCACTTTATTACTTTAGTACCTCTCCTGCCTACTAAACAAGTTAATGTCCCCAGTTCCTTTTTTTGGTTCCTGATTCCCTTATTCTCCTTTAAAAAATAGCATGTTTCCAGCAAGTAGGAGAAACTCAGTACAACATGAATTAATGCTATAGCTGGGAGCCTACAAGAGTTACTCTCCTCTTTAAAACTAGAGGAAAAGGTCTTAAGAGAGAAAGACACATTCTTCTTTTCCTTTAATGTCTCACATTTTAACCCAAATTTATTTTATGTAATTTGTGTTCTGAATCTCCTTGATTTTTGTTGGGGGTTTTGTTGTTGTTCCTTGGTTTTGTTTTTATTGTTACTCATACCTTTCCTATTCAATGCACTGGAAAAAAAACTTGGGCTGGGGACAGAAATTGTACCTCCAGTGGAAGAATTTTTCTGCTCTAAAATTAGTCTTCATTCCAAACTGGATGAAGACTGGAACACTTCAAAATCCATGGTGTTTGGGTTTTTTGGTTTTTTTTTTTTTTATTCTTCTGTAAGACAATTTGATTTAGAAACTCAATATTTTAATTTTCATAAAAATATAAAAGTCCACATTTTAAAATCAATGCTATAACTAAAAAATAGCAACAGTATTTACCAAACAACCTTCAAGAGAGTTTAATTTTAAAAAGTCAGAGACCAAGTTAGATGACATTTTAGGTCTATTTTTTAAATGTTTATTCTTAGTCTAGATTTTCCAAGGGCTAGTTATTTACATCAAATCAATGCTGCAATAATTTTTCTGATTTAGTGCAATTTTGGGAAGAATGTGCTCTGTCATCAAAGTGCACAGTGCTTCCCAACTATACATTATTGATGATAGCAATCTGTTGTATCTGTGAATTATCCCAAGCAGAGTGCATACAGGTATAGTTGAGTATCTTCTTATTGCTCTAATTGTTACAGTTATAAATTATGTCAAATAAAAAGAAGAAAGTAGTTACAAAACTTTTCAAGGCAGTTTTAGTGACTTGTGGAAATCACTACAACATCACCAGCCTAAAAGCTTCAAAGTTATTTTAATTTTTAAAATATGAGTCCCTAGATATATGTAGGATGCTGTCAAATGTGATTCAATGAAATTCAGAAGAATTGACAGTTCAAACTACAGCCAGTTCTCAAGCTGCCTGTTAAAAATGGTATTTGGTAAACTAAATCCTCAAGATGCTCTCCCACCTCTGCACTGCTTCACAGAACCTCCTCTGCCTCGAGATGAGCCCACAACAGGTATGATCAGGATGTTTCTGCCCTGATCCTGCTCTCACATGCCCCAAACAGATCCCCAGGACTGGTTGTTCTAGTTTTAGCTAAACAAAATGCCCTTGAGGTGTGTCAGAAATGTGGTATGAAGAGAGTTTTGCAGGTTTCTAAATATACATTTCTGAGAATAACTTTAAACTCCCATTTTGGAAATTTTGACCAGCTTGGCAAAGAACATTTCTGCCTTGGTTAACTTTTTACTAATAGACTGAAGTAAAAATACTCTCTTTTGTAAAGAACAAGCTCATTATTGAGGAAATGGTTAGGGACAGGAGAGTTCAGCTTAACTACGGATCAAAACCAGTTGAAGGACCATAGAAATTGCAAAACTCAGAAAAGCTGCCAGAGAGAAAATGGTATTTCTGTAGTGTCTTAGCAGTTGCCTACTTTTTTTTAGAAAAAAGGAACAGCAAGTGATCACTTGAAACATGAGTCAAATACAGAGTCAAACTATGTGTTTAGTATGAATGGAGTGATTAAGATATTTACATTCAACTGTAAAAAAAAAATGTTAGAATTCCCCAAATTCACTTTCCAAAAATGGCTGCTGATATCCAAGAATGTTACTTGTTGAACTGAAATCTTTTGTTTATGTAAGCAGAAAATATAACAAAGAATGTAGTTAAGAAAATGGGGTCCTAAAGCTCTTAATTATGTTTGTGGCAAAAGGAATATAAAGCCTCTATAACTATCTCAATCCTTTCATCTAAGTGAGCACAAAGAAGAAGATGTAGAGGTACATAAAATATGCCATATACTTTTTACTGCTATGGTCATTAGTGTTCCAAGCTTAATGCATACTTCATTAGCTAGAAATTCATGTCATTTGCATTTTAACACGATTTTATCTGAGTTTGCCCTGTCCTTTCTCTTCCTATAATATTCAATAGCTAAAACAAGATAGTGAATAAGGATTACAGAAATCAAATCCATTCATTCAAATAATTTAAATGTCTTACTTCCTATTAGATAAAACATATTCTGACACACCAAGATCATCAGATGACATGATATTGATACAGACAATTGCTTCAGCTGCAAAAGTCTTTTTACTAATTGACAGGTAATTTTCTTCATTTATAGTATTTATTTAAAGTTTGTTCTCATGAGAGCACCCCCTACAGAAATGAAATTTTTCATTCTCATTTGTATGCTAGCTGCAAAGCGTATACAACAATCACACATCATCTTAAACATTTTGCATATTTTTATAATAGACCTCAAGTATGCCGTCAAATACATTGATTAATATCTGTTTTGTAAAACTGGGATATAGAGCAACCTTGCATTTTTTAATGTCATCATTCACATTTCTGTTGAGAGGAAAACTATTTGAAGGAAATTAGTGTTTTTAACAGAACTTTAATCTTCTCTATTCTGATCCATTACAAGGCCTTTTCTGTAACTTTGAAATTGGTATCTACTCTTCTATAACTTCTTAATCTGCAACACCTATTTCTACTAGTATCAGTAATCTAAGTTACAAAAGTAATCCAAAATCTGCACTCTATACCTCTGGGCATCAAATTCTATAATTACAAGAGCTATCTCTGTATATGAGTATTTTTATCTTCAGAGAATCTGAAGGGAATGTACACTGTTATATCAAAAATATGTTTCATTAATAAAAGAGAGATCTTATCTTAAAAGTATCAACTCCATTTTAATCTGATCTCTTCTCTAATATTTTACAGTGGCATTCATTAAAGGTATAACAATGCTGAAGATGGATTTTAATAGGACCAATATGTCTGTCAACTGTTAAAAATAAATGGTCTTTCTTATCTAGCCATGGCCCTTCATGGCAAAGAGGAAGCAAGGATTATCTATTAGGGGAGTTATTGTACTCTTTAAAAAGTTATATTAATTCAGCACTGTGCCATATATAATCAGTCAACAATAGTTATTATCACCATGAACTTGTCAGACACATTTTTCTTTAAATAACCCTAAATATACATGAAGAAAATTAATCAACGCTCAACATTCAAAATGAACAAGTATACAAAAGGCATTTTATTGTTTTCTATTTCTTTTTTCACCTATGTTGAGTGAACATTAGAAGGATTGTTCATATTTCTCTTACATCAAAACAATGTTCTGATGACTCACTTCACACGTTTCCTTGTGGGTCATCCAACTTTTTTCCCCTTCCTTAAAGGAGCACACCAGTTTCTAAGGTATGAGATGGAAGTGTGGTTTTGGGTGAATAACTTCAAAGTGAAGGAGTATCTCCCTTCTCCAAGCAACTGCAGCTTCCAACCTTGCATCAGCTTCCTACCTACTTGATCTCACTTCAGAAAAGTAATCTATTTTTTTAATCAGACAGAATATTACATAAAGACAGCATCTTTGTCATCCTGTCAAACTGATGATCTTGTACATATTGTTAATGCATTAACAATCTTGAAAAAAATGAACGAAACCTAAGTCGTGAAGGAATAAAGGAGTAATGAAATACTTTTCTGATTATTCTTCTCTGTGTTACATTTCAAGATTGTTTTCCTAGTGCATGTTCTTCTAGGTTTTCTAGCTCAAACCACCTCTAACATATAGAAAGAAATACTAAAGCTATAAAAAAAATGTGAATAAACTGTACATAAACTGTTTATCTGGATGTCTATTCAGTTTCTAAACTGCAACTTAATATGTATTATTTGAGGTTTGTATTTTCCTACATTGGCACAGGACGTAGACATTTTCACTGTTTACGCGCCAGCTTTTGTAAGTGGCATGGCAGCATCACTACTTCCTTTCTAAAGCATCAATAGTTTATATTTTATATTCAAATCTGTGTTATTAACACTGAATCAGCACTAACTAAGGTTTTCATACTTTTCTTCTGGGTGCTGGACAGAACATGGAAGTGGTGCTTCTGAGAGATTACACCACAGCAAAAGAGATTCCTGATATTAAAAATACATAATAACAACAGCAACAACAAC